>UZAF01016173.1:7644-24920 GCA_900617895.1 Haemonchus placei
TTATCCACACTACTTTTTGTTGTCGTATGCCGATGACGTGATGCTCGCCAGCGAAGACAAAAGTGAGCTTGAGTCACAGGTGCAGACCTGGTCCGACCGTCTGGCTATGTTCGGGCTCAGGTTAAACGTCAAAAAGACTGAGTACTTGACCACTGATTCGAGCGAGCCAGGCTCTATCAAGATCAATGGCACTGAGCTCACACGGAAAACAACCTTCAAGTACCTTGTATCGGCAATTGCGTCTGATGGCAGCCTGGGTTTTGAAACCAAATCTCGCGTGAATGCGGCGTGGTTGAAATGGCGCTCAATGACTGGCGTACTCTGCGATAAGAACATCCCTGAGCGTCTCAGATCCAAGATCTACAGAACCGTCATCCGGCCGGTCGCAATCTACGGCGCTGAATGCTGGCCTGCAACCAAAGAGGTTGAGGCCCGTCTCAGCGTGATGGAGACCAAAATGCTGCGCTGGACAGCCGGAGTAACACGCCTAGACCGTATAAGTAATGACGCCATCAGGGAGCGATTCGGTGTTGCGCCCATTGTCGATAAAATGCGCGAAGCTCGTCTACGATGGTATGGTCATACTCTCCGCGCAAAGACCGACAGTGTCCGTAAGATCGGTCTCAACCTTAACGTGTCCGGAAAGCGGCCTAGAGGACGTCCAAAGCAGCGGTGGCTCGACACGTTGCACGAAGATCTTTAAGCGGTAAACATCCACCCCGATCAAGCGTTCAATCGGGATAAGTGGCGTCAACATATTAGGAAAGCGGACCCCGCCTACAAGCGGGACAAACGCTAAAGAATAAGAAGAAGACTTTTATCCCTTACACTGCCGAGATCCCGCCCGTCCACGCCTTCTCAATGGCTTATATCTTCTATTTACATAATATATTATCGTCCGTCTCTTATAGCATTGATTGTTGATTTTGCAGTGTGAATTGAAAAACTCAACACTCGGTAGACGAACGTTACTTCTTTTTTTTATTTTGTATTGCACCCTTCTTTGTGATTACGAATGGAATGGAACAGTAATCAATAAAAAGACATTTTTCAATTCACATTATTTAATTGACCATTAGTGGATTGTTATAGCGTGAGGCCTAATTGATGTGGAGGAGCACGGCTGAAGTCGATCAGGAGATTGGTTACAGTCACACCCCATCTTCGTCTGTATCTATCCGGAACATGATTAAAATATTGAAATCATTGAATGCAAAACCCCTCGAAAATTGTTCATTGGCACGCAGAACAAGCCCAAAATTTGAAAAGGTTCCGCGGTGGTAAATTCAAGAGTGAAATACGAAGGATTACAAAGAATTTCTTGGAAAAATACTACTTCATCTTGAGTGTCTTTCAGCATATCGCATTGTCTAGTGATTTCGTTAATATGCAAGCTTAACACTACCTCAAATTCTAATTGGTACAACAGATGACGGTGTTGGAGAAGTTGCCATCCGGTTTGAGGACTGCTTTGTGTCGGTTCCTTCTACTGGGTATACTGACTTATTGTGCTCTATTACTATCGAATAATTGAGAGCATTGAGAACGCTAGCGATTGAACTACTTCACGCAAATCGACGCTTCTTTCAAGAAAGTTAGGTTACAGTGAGTAGAAGGCAGATAAAGAATTGTGCATTAGAGTAGCATGGAAAGTATTATCGGTGTGGTGCAATTAGAAAAAGTGCCGCTGCACTTTGAACGTAAAGGCCTAGACGCGAATCTAAAGGCCTGTAATACCGAATGTAATACCTAGTAGAAACAACTCTTCGGACTTCACTTCAATTTAATTATGCGTTTCATTCTTCCAGAAAAGAGTGGTGGCACTAAGCGCGATGGATTGCTCGAGCAAGTCCCAGCGACAGCCATCGAACAGTTGAACGTTGAACATTGCACAATCGTTTGAACGACCTGTGTCTCACGAGTTTGCTTTTTTACTCATCATCGCTCAGTTTTAAAAAATATGATATGTCAAATTCAAGTGAGGTCTTGTAAAGTCAAATTGAAAAGATAAACAGTGCTCAATTTGCTTGCCGTATACAGATATTCTGTTGTTATCCACTTGTGGAATCCATGACTGAGGAGATAGGTACTGCATTGAATGACGATCATGTGGCAACACTTTTTCGGTCATGCTGTAGCGTCCGTCACTTAGTAATGACTCTTCACGAGGCTAGGTCTAGAAGGTCTGAGTAATTCCTTTGAGAAATATCGGCAACCTTCATCCACACTATATTTCAATCCGCCTGTTGTCAGGTAGCTTACGATTTTCTTGCACACGTTGCCTTCAATACAGTAGACGAAAGCTCTTAACAAAAAAACAACGAAATGAGATAAACTTCTAGCTGCACTCGGTGCGACATATAGAGCTGTCGCTGTGGAGGTTTTGAAGCAAGTGACATGGTGCAAAGACAGTGGAACGAAAAGAAATAGAAACGAGGGTTTGCATAGATCGAGGGCTTTCCTTTTGCTTGGATGATATCAGATCAGAACCGTCTAACCACCTCTGATTCTCGAGAACGTTCACGTGAGCGGTGGTTTTTTCACAAAGTTTACCGAAGAGATGACTGAAAGTTTTTTTGACATCTATTATACAAGCAAGAAGAAACAAAACAACAGGATGGAAAATGATTTGTGGGCCCCTTTCCCATTGGCTGTTTTCATTTTGAGCCTTTGTGGAACGGAACTCACCAGGGCCAGCGATCAAGCGCAGCCACCCTCTACCAATGACCTCGCTCTCTGTTGTCGAAGCGCGTCCACTAGACGCACCATAAACAAATAAATAAATAAATAAATAAATAAATAAAGTGGAGAAGCAGGTCTCAAAGGTTCTGCGGAAAAAATCTTGCGAATTTTTTGTATCTCCAGTAACAGCTACGATAAGTTTGAGCCGAATCGGCAGCTTTTGTCGCAGGCTTGTGAACATTCCCTTCCCTCATAGCGAGTCCGAAAATTCGTACGGACCTGAGGGTAAGCGTTGATCTCATCTACACACAAGCTGTTCAATCACTTCAAAACAGACAAAAATATCCGGGACTCCGCCCTATCCAATGTAATGGAAATTTTGATGTAGTTTATGGAACTATGCTTCGCAAATTGCTAACCGATACTAAGAATTGCATGCCGTTTTGATCTTCAAGCATGCTGCTTCACATTTTTCATACTTCAGAACACGCTTTGCACTTTTTTCTTCAAGAGACGTGATTCTCATCGATCCATTCTAACCTGTCAAGTGATTGCTGGCATAAACTTTTCGTGGACAATTGAATGTAGCATGCTTGATGATAACAAAAAATTCGCTCATCCATTCCTATATATATAAAATATATGTTTAATATTATATATTATATATTACATATATACAGGGTGTCCCAAAATTATTTGCGTCAAAGTTCAGTAATTTTTAAGGTAGAAATAATCTATGAAATTCACATTACCTGTTATTAATTAGTTGCATAAGAAGGTTTCCTTGCAATATGCATGGTTGCTGATGTGGAACTCCCACTATCTTCCAGATGGAGGAGGCTCATTCAATGCCACTTGCAATCATTGACGCGCGAGAAGTGGAAGGGCGTTATGAAATTCTTTGGGACTTTTCTAATAACCGTATATGAGACTATTAAACGATATAGAAAAGAAGATTGAATCAGAGACAGACCAGGAAAGATAGAAAGGTAGAATGTTTCTGGAGAAAGGGCTATTAAAATGGTCCGTATTCCAATCGGTCGGGATCCTGGGTGACCCATCAAAAGGAAGTCAACGGGCACGGCTTACAGGAGTTATCGCGATGGAAGAATGTCATGCAGAAGCCTCACTACCATTCCTATCGTATGCTCCAATCCCGATCTCAATAGATTCTGCAGGGCCAAAAAATGCAGAAAGTCGCAGACCCACGTGATGACACGCAACCCTTCGTCGTTTTCTCTGATCAAAAAATTTTTTACGATAAAACCATCCCTCAACAACCAAAACATTCGCGTTCCGGAAAGAAACATCCAGCGTGTAATATCTCACGAAAAGGTTGTCATCAGAACAGTAAAATGATGTTTTTCGAGGAAATCACTGGCAAGGGTAAGCCGCTCGTGGTTTCTCCGGTGCAGGCGTGAAAATTGACCAAGACACGTTTTCTGAAACATCTCATAGTCCTTCCAGCAGGACGCTACTCCAGCCCACAGAGCCAAGCTTGTCCGCGAGTGGTGCCGACGACAGCTGCCCGACTTCATTGGTGAAGAGGAATAGTCATCCTATCTTCCAGAACTTGACTCACTTGAATCCCACGAATGGTCCCTGATTATAAGAGGATCTATGAGTTTGCAGTCCCAGTTTGGAGACCTAGAATGCAAAAGCTGGAGGACGGCTTGGAAGAAATGGAGAAGGATACCTGCGTGCCACATGCGATCAACTCGAAAACAAACTTTGACTTCTATTCGGCGCAAATAATTTTGGGACACCCTGTACAATCTTCTAAAACACTGCAGCACCAACTATCGAGATCCTATCAAAACCTTATTACAAATATCTTGAGCGAATGTTTTGTATGAACTGCAGTCACGTTGACAGCACCGTATATTACCCCTTTATCACTTTCTAGTTGGGCTTATTTGATAAGGGAAGGATACTTGCTCGTAGTGACCATTCAAGATGAGATTTGTATCGCCGTATTCCAAGTTCCATGAGGATTTGGAACCTTCCTTTAGTAAGAGGGACATGAACGCCACTCAAGGCTCAACGAACGCAGTAGGGGTGAAGGTTAGGGTAAAATAACGATCAGCTGTACGCTCGTTTCTTCCTGATTACAGTGTCATCACAAATGGATGGATAGACCACTGAGGACCACCCTCCACACTGATGACATCGCTCCGATAGCGTAGAGGTGCGAAGCTCTCCAAAAGTTCGCTTGATTCTTTTCAATCTCTTCTATCACCTTATCCACAGCTATAACTACTTCAAAAGTTTTGTGTGATAAGTGTTCGATAATTTGCGTGAATCGCTCTTGAAGACCCTGTATCTTTCGTTTGATTCTTTTCAATCTCTTCTTTCACATTATCCACAGCTGTAACTACTTCGAAAGCCTTGTGTGATAAGTGTTCGATAATTTGCGTGAATCACTCTTGAAGACCCTGTATCTTTCGTTTGATTCTTTTCAATCTCTTCTTTCACATTATCCACAGCTATAAATACTTCGAAAGTCTTGTGTGATAAGTGTTCGATAATTTGCGTGAATCCCTCTTGAAGACCCTGTATATATCGCTTAAATTCTTTCAATTGCTTCTATCACCTCTACCACACCGTTACTGTCACCTTATCTACAGCTATAAATACTTCGGAAGTTTTGTGTGATAAGTGGACGATAATCTGCGTAGAGGTGCGAAGCTCTCCAGAACACGCTGGAAAAATGGCGTAACGTGCTGGCAGAGAATGGGCTCCATTTGATCGAGAAGTCAACCAGTCTTCTCAGCTCCGATAGAGTGCGCGAGGTTAGTAGGAGACAGTCGTGATAAAGCCATTGAAAGGGCAGAGAATTCCAGTATCTGAAAAGCGAAGGCTGCTGGCGGTAGCACGGATCACACTGCAAAGGCTTGAATTAATGTGGCATGAAAAGTAGAGTAAGTCTACTGATATCCTCTGCGTCCGTGAATTGTGATCGTTAACACTCCAAAGCAATGTGAATGGGGAGCGGTGACAAATCTCTGACCTCCGATTATTGGGTCGTCCGAGTATTGATTGCCTGCAGCAACGCAGGATACCGTAGACTCGTGGAAAATTTCGGAAGGAGCGAGAGGGACTCATATACGTTTGGGAACCGTTGTGTGTTACCAACAGAATGAATAAAATATTAATCTTCATTGTTGTTATGATTGAGTGTTGCCCCACATTAATTTTGACACATCTCCAACATGCGCGTTGGAAGTCGATTTATATTTGTGCTGAGGTGATTGTGAAAACACTGCCGAAAGAGCTGAATGCCCTTCAGAGTTGTGCTGAGACGCAACCATTAGTGATTTTCTAGTAATGGAAGGTCGCTGATAGAGAGAACATTCCAGAATGCACGAAAACCTCTAACCGGAACTTCGAAAATGTCTGCTATCGCATCTAATGTGTGATCTTGAAGGAAAGCTAATACTGTTCACCCATAGCATCTGAACGATATTTTGGCATCGTTCAAAGAAGCACAAGGGCGGATTGCAGACAGAAAGAAGTAACTGACATTCCCCGTGGATAGACGTACCGCCGTTCATTTACTGCATGATCACCCCTACGAGCGTATTAGTTGCCGATGCATTGCATCGTTTGCGCAGAGCTCTCCCCCAAGAACCGTGTCGACTCCCTCCCCTCTACAGCTATACTCTCAATCTACAAATAATTACAACGTGGACGCCTTTTGCCATGACCATGTCTATGAATTCAGTATTTATGTAGAGTGCTTGATCAAATAAATCGGGCTCACGTTGACAAAAATCTCATGGGACTCCGACCACTCATAGTCCATGGATAGGGAAGCTACTGACCTAGATTCTGAGTGGCTCGACAACCAATGTGTATGGAAATAGCTCCTTAGTCTCCTAGTTTTTCCCCTTTCTTCTATGTTTTGACGTTGCAGGATCCGCTGTTTTGTCAGCCGAAGCCATCGAAGAGCAGAATTAAGCGAGTTTTATTTCCCAATACATGATCTATGATAACCATATAAAACAGCGAAAAGCTTGACTGATCTCGTCATCGGCTTTTTTGACTGCTCTTGCTGCATTATACTTGGAGTAAGTCACCGTCATTCTCCACTCCTTGTACCTTGTCCTTGTTAACACTGAATTGTCGCGAATAATGACATTTTGAGTGACACATTCTTTGTCACTCATAAACGCTTATCATCTTCCATCATTGACTGCCTTTCCGCCAGCATTAGGCCTCCCCTATACCTTCAATAATAGATGATAACAGATGTCCCTCCAGAGTTGAGGAAGTTTTGGATTTCGCGATACACACGCATAAACATTATATCCAAATAAGGCACTTAGTGCAACCGTTGCCATTTACTCGGATAAAATTTTTTAAGAATTCGTCTCTTGAAAAATTGATGAATTCCAATTCGTGTTGAGAGATGCCTAAACCTGTTTTACCAGTGTTAAACTCGATGCAGCAGGGAGCAAACTTAATCACCTCTGACTGCAATTGATCACCTATATATTTTAATATACAGTTGCGGTCTAAAGTATTCGGTGAAGGACTTTTCCGATTCCCTTTTCTAGTATGGGGATTCGAAGAAAATTTTGAACCTTACCTCAAAAAAGCCAATTTATACTTTTCACCCTCGAAACTAAGAGAGCATGTGACTATGTGTAAAGGTTCTACTAATGAAGCGGTTTTCCCTGACTGCGAGGTTGGCGACATTTGCATTTTTGCATCCCCTTTGTGCTCAACCTTAGTGCTGGTACTTTGAAGGCATTTATAGAAGGACAGAAGTCTCTCAGGGAAATCGGCAGGCAGCAGTGGATATGGAGAATTGAGCATGGAAGTCGCGGTCATCTCTAGAGTTGTGAAGGTTCCACAGCAAACGATTTCTTCGATCATCCAATGCATCAGAACATCTATTTGCAATGCTGGGAGAGCGGGAAGACCCTAATGTTCCTCATCAGCCCAGGAAAAAAGGATCATACTTAGGTCGACGGCTCATCCTCGTCTCGCTGCGGCTGATATTGCCGCTGAGTTCAGCGCTAGAGATCTCACCATTCTTAGTCGTTGGACTGGGGGAAATGCCAAAATATTTCTAGTATTTGTGAGATGCGTCCAGCCAGAATACCGTTCATCAGTACAAAAAGAGGAGCTAGAGTGGAATTCGCGCGGCATCTCTTCAACTAAACTTGGACTGACTGGAACAGAATTCAATTGTTCGGAAGCGATGGCAAACGTTACGGACTACGTCCAATTAGAGAAGGTTTAATCCAACGTACGTCCTATCCACAACTACGCATGGTGGAGGAGGTGTGATGGAGTACTGTGCGTTCAAATCAAGTGGACAGGCCTAGTAGGAAAACTAACCCCACATTGACAGGCGAGTACTACAAAAACATGGTCGTCGGCATCGTCTTGTCTTAGACACTGCAGCCAGTAGAATGGATCCTGCAGCAGTTTGACGATCCGAAGCGCACCTCAAAGGTTGTGAAGGCGGCCTTCAGCGAACAGCGAACTAGACTTCTAGAGTTGCCAAACCAGGGATCAGATCTGGTTCCTGAAGGGCACATGCTAGAAGTGCTTAAAAAAGTGCTATTCGAACAAGTTTTGTCAAAACAGCAAAGAAAAATCTGCTCTATTAGCGGGGGAGTGTAACGCCATGTCAACGTCTACCGTCTAAAGCTCGTTTACATACCTCGTAAATAGTTCCAAAAAACAATAATCACAGTAATTTAACTAATGATATCTATATATATGAACGATATACTTGATATTTGATATCTACTTTCGCGCCACTCAAATATATAGAAACTAAAAATGTTAAGTGTGTCATCAAAATGAGTGTTAGCGCTCAATGTTGGCTTGCGCAGAGCTCGTAGAGATAGAGCCAGTCGGAATATGCAGCTGCTAGCTAGCGCAATTTTGTCTGTGGCGCAGGGGTAGTGTTCTCCATGTTCTCCCTTTTCAAGCGAGCGATGTGAATTGCTCCATTGTGCCAATTTTTGAAGCGTGCTATCTTTCTAACAGAAGCTTTGGTGTCATTCTCTTATAAACACTGAAAATATTAGAAACATTTCTGATATTTATTCCTTTATTTGGCTTTCGTTGACGGTCGTGGTTTTTACATGAGCAAGAATGTTTCTGCATGTAAATTTGATGGGTGTTGCACTGCCTGGTTTTTTCTTTACACCCTGACTAATGCCAGCAGAATCTCGAAAATTCTAAAAACAGGGGAGGGGGGAGGAGGCTTCAAACATTCAGCATTCTTGAGTCAGAACATCAGGTACATTGTCTCGCTGTGACATATAAGGTCGGTGGAGAGTAATTTCAATTTTTAAATATGACTGTTCTCCACACGCTTGTTTGTGGAGCTTCTTAGAAGTTTGAACGCCTTTTATTTGATATATATATTACAAAAAATTTACAAGTCTTTTTGTTAGAGGATAACTGAACGGCTTTTGTTCCTATTTGCGATTTGGGGATCAGTCTGAAGATGAAATGTCAGATGCAGATGTCAGATTTAGCACATTTCCCTTTTTTACTTCTGTCTTGGCTAGAACGCTGCCAGTGTTTTCCATGATATAGGTAGAACACAAGGTGAGAATGTCTAATAGTCTATAACTTTCCGTCTCAGCAATTTATCACTGCTAGGTAGGCTGACCGGTAGGTCATCATTTTACGGCATTGACCGGAGCTCATCTACACGTAACCCATGTAGGAACTTACTGATAAGACCAGCATTCATGGAAATAGTTGGCAAACGAGGTCCGGAGTTGAACTTCATTTGAAAAGTTCACGAGTTCAATTTGGTAACGTTTGGAGTGCCTCTTATAAGAAGATCATTTAAGCGTCGACCCAAGATTCCAGTCGAGCACCTCCCGATGTAATGGCCGAAATATCGACGACAACGACATCGTCGCTATGCAGAATCGGCAGTATCTTACTTCCGGCCAAGTGGGTGAATTTTCTTTCGAAAAACATGCGGAAGGGGCATGTTTTTAAATAGATTTCGTTGTATTTTTTAGTCTAGAAATGTCGGTGATTCTTTCGTTCTGTTAGCTGATCGCTCACAGTGAAGAGACGAAACTCTGGTTCCTGCTTTCTGACCGTGTAGCAGCTCTGCGCTATTGCCACGGGCAGTAAGCAGGAATTGACCCATGCTCAAAATGCAAGTCTGTTTCTTGTAGAAGCAGGAATCCCATTTTAGACCTATTATTAACATTCCATATCGCAGTTGAAAAGGCTCCCCGAAGTTAGCGAGTAGGAAAGGAGCAATGTTATCTCATGGCGGGGCCAGATCGCATATATTTTCCAGAGATTTCAGAAAATCACCAAAGCTTGCCTGGGGATGACCGCTTCACTCACCATACAGCCCTGATTTCAAGACATCCGAATCCCACTTTATCGTTAGAGAAGACTCTCGATAGAAAAAACTATACCAAAGACAAGGATAACAGCAAAAAAACCGGTACTTCCGTAAGGGACGAGCTGTGAAGTGACCACCAGCAAGACAAAAGATAACTGAACAGAACTGGGTATATATCATTGAAAAACGTTCTTCCGGAAGGCAAAAAAAAATTTCGTGAAGAGTTCAGAAATGTAAATTGCTTTCCGAACCACACAATTTGAGTCCGCATTATTAAGCCCTAGGAAAGTTGATCCACTTCAGACACTTCTCATGAATCCACATAAAGAGGTTTGTGAAAAGCATCCTTGCTTGCAGGACGTCGAGTCTTTTTCCAGTCGAGCTTCTTGGTCACTATAGGTGCTGTGTCCACTCTGACCACTAGATTTGAAGCCTCGGAGTGATCTTGTCGCGGGAAATTCTTTCTCTGTAATACGGTATACAGCTTATCCCTAACTTGCCCTCAGCATGGAGCAATATTATAATGAAAAGTGAATGCCTGGGCGCCGTCCTGCTTTCAACATTTTTTTCAATCTGAAGGAAATGTTGAATGGTGTCAGGATTGTGAAGGGTATGTCTCCATTACACATTTTTTGTGCTGTTTCATCGAAGACAGTTTTTATTACGTGTTGCATATCTGTGTTACGAGACGATTTCACGCGGGTGTATTTTTCAATCTCGAAAACTGAAGCGCGTCACGGATACTACGTGGAGAAGATTCTATTTGAAGTAAGTGTGATGATGTCAGTGTAACCGAAGCAAGGCACTTTCTTGAACTGGTTTCAGAAATTATCAAAGCTCTCGTTGTAAAGAAAACAAAACTTGTCATGACAAAGAGGAGCAAACCCACATCTTTCGCTCGCATGAAGAGGGAGAGAACTACCTACGCATCACAGAGGCAATCGCAATAACGTGAAATACCTACTTCATTTGGCACTATCTCTGTAAGCTTTGAGCTAGCGAACTTTTTTTTCAGTGCGCTTACATTTTTATAAAGGACTCAGCAGTTCTGATATCTATATCTGTGAGCAGCAATCCTACTCTATACCTATATATACCTATATCTCTATATACCGAGGTCCCTGTTCAAAGTCTTGTGAGAAAATCCTGATCAGATCTACAACACGTTCTCCGATCGGGAGGGCGTCCGGAGTGTTTCGCTCCCGTGGAGCTCTTCAGGTCACCCTCCGCTGAAGGCAGTCGAAGACCTTCTCGAGGTGGGGAAGGAAGTCGCCCCTAGATATGGAAGCTAGGCAGCACCTTTCTCACTTTTTCCAGTATTTCTTTATTACGTTTCTTACTATGAAGATGGCATCTGCTGCAGCTGATATCGAGCCGGACTGCTATTGGGAGATCAGCACTTCCCTTCAAACTTGTGTCAGCTAACCGCTCGTATAATTGAATTGTGTTAGCATTCAACCTAATCTACATGTAAATAGAACACAACTTCGCCTGCCCCTTTCCCTTGTAAATGATGCTGTTCTTCTACGCATCTGGGATACTTTCATAGGTGGTCGCGGCGTTCACAGATCGGGTGAGCCACCCAATTCTGCCCTCTCCAAACGTCTTTCTCGCCTTGACTGGTACGCCATTATGAATAGTTATCCCATCTTCATCTCTCGAAGCTTTCCAGATCCAATTTTCAGAGCCTCGACTCAGCCTGATTTCTCAAACTGATGTCGTGCACTTCTCGGTAGCCCTCAAACACTGTGAACAAAGCATCTGACAACTCGATAGTATTGTGCGCCTATTCCGGATGACTTCTGCAAAATTCTACTTAATCCTCGAAATTTTCAACGTGGTTTCATGGCAGGGTTTCGTTGTCATTGGGCATTTCAACTTGCCCCTGACGTTGGGCTACCAGTAACGATTCCATTGATCGATTTCAAGCGTAGAATGTGTGAGAAGAATGAAAAGGAAAATTTCATGAAGCGCGCAGCACCTTGTCAACGTGAACGTAAAGGAATTATACTACTATATATAACGCGCTGATGTCTGTTTGTGTTTGAACAGAAATTCATAACTCCTGTCTCCCTGGGGCTAAAGCGTTCTAACTCGGTAGGAGCACGGGCGGCAGGGTGGAACCCCTATGGTGGGTAGCAAAACCAGGCCCCGCCCAGAAGCGGCGCGGTTTGCACAAACTAGATAATTAAGCCGGTAAACCCATAACAATCGTTCCCTGAGACTTGGATAGTTCGAATATGATATGAGTAGGAGGCGGGATGGAACATGATAGATGAAATTGCAGCCCCCGCTCAGTCGTGTCACTTCATATCGGAGCTCAATTTTATCCAAGAACGAGAATGATATAGAACGTCAAACCAATCCGCAATTTAAGCTAGAACCGGCATCGTTGTGAACATAATAATCCAATTCGGACTATCTAAGCGCTAATGTGTAGCGTTCAAATCAAAAATTGACCATCTTATCCAAGAATAATCCTGAGTTTTAAAAAATCTGATAGAGTCGTGGAACAAAACTGCAATGCTCACGCGAATTTGCTATCCCTTCTTCGAGAGCTCCATGGTGTGGATTTTACTACTATTTATACCGCGCTAATGGTTGTCTGTGTCTGTGTGTGTAAGTGTGTTTGTCCGACCGAAAATTCATAGCTCCTTTTCCCGTAGGCGAGTATGGTCTAGGAAACGAGTTGATACTGCCAAGAGGACCGGCCAGGTCTTATTCCTTTCGGCACTGACCCAACTAGTCTCTCAGCATGAGAGGAATTTCACCTGAATTTTCACGGCAAGATACCATGGAACTTTGAATGGAGGCCCAAATGAGTCGACAGATTTTTAAATGCTTCTCATGAAAATGGGAACTGAAACCAGGAAATGGCTTTACAAAGAAGTTGTAAGGGATCGATATCCCCTTCACAGTAGTGTTAATTGGAAATGCGAATTCGTCGATTCCGTTGTCAAGGGTCGACGTGGCGTAGTGGTAGTGGTCTCATTCACAGGTGTACGATGGGAGATTGATCACCGGCATAGCCGAGTTTTTTGCACAGTGTTCGTTCGCTAGACCGAAGGCTATCAAAGCCTTTTCTAAAATTTGTGCAAGTGAACGCCTTATTTCAGATTGTCGCACCTATTAAAAGAAGAATGATTTGTACGTTAATTGTATGACTCTGTTCTTTATTGAACCCCGCGAAGCGTTTAATGGTAAGGGGCCAGAAATGTACAAGATGATTGAGAAACTCATCATTGATAGAAAAGCCTAAAAGCCTGTGTGCAGCGCAAATCTTTTTCAAAAAACTGCACCCCTCCCCCCCCCCCCCCCCCTACTGTGGGCTCATGGCCATCCTTCTGTGATGCCCACGTCATCAAACAAGCTGTGCTCAAAGGCGTGTAACGCGATTTAACATTGCATGCATGTCCATATTCGTCAATAGATTCAAAACTCTATCGACTTATCTGGGTCTCCACTCACACGCATTCAGGACGCTACCACAATTCTGGTTGTGAATCGAGTGCAGGATCCCAGCTAAATAGCGGGGTTGATCGAATCTGCTGACTCTATGCGGAGCACTTGTGCTTTTCGAATTACAGTGAGCGTGATTCGGAAATTTCGGACAGTGCCTCCTAATAAGTCGTTAACGAAAACGAGCTTCACAAATAATTTTTATGATGAAGAACACAAATAACATTTATAAAGCTTTAGATCATAACAATGATTACAGATTTCCTGCTCGTGACCCACTCCGACGAAAAAGAATCATAAACTGTATACTTACATAATAATGGTGAATCCCACCTACTCGACATAATTAATTGAATTTTATGGTAGGGTGCAAGGGTTGATGCCGAAAAAAAATTGGAGAAACATGTCACATGTCTCTGACTGCAGCTAGATATAGGGTTTCTTCGACAACACCCTCGCTAGTTTTTATGACTATTCTCCGGGCTTCTTCTTGCTCTGGTTGCCCGCTGTTAGGGCTAGATCGAGATTGGATGAAGGACAACAGCTGCGCGCATTTAAAATATGTGGAACAGCAAGCATGAAATCAGGAATCAAGATTTCTAGGAGCTTCACGGCGGCGGGTGGCTTCATGATCGAAATGCTGCTGTGTCGGAGAAACATGGTGTCATTCAATTCAGCTCTGCATGCTGAGCGAAGGCAGCAACATTGAGCAATCCCAAGCATGCTTCTCCCTCCGAAGCACATGTTCAGTGTAGGTAGTGTATGAACTGAGGAAGTGCAGATCAACGATAAAAGGACACTATCGATATTCCAGTGATTCAGAAACCCAGTCACAGGGTTACCATTCAAAATAATTCTCGGTTAAATCATGCGCGCTCTGCAGAATTTATCTTGTCCGAACTGTGAGTAATTACAACATCCTAACCCGGCGATTTTTAGAAAAGACCTTCGCCATTGCGACGGGTCCGAAGACATTCACTTTTTCTTTTTCTTTTGAACACTCCTCACCCCTCTGCTTCAATCACTTTCAACAGTAGCAGCAGCGATATAAATGACGTCTACTCTGAAGGTCCTCCTCTTTGTTCTGATTGATACATACTATTTCACTCGAGGGAATGATGAAAGTTCGAGCAATGTAACGCTGCACTGAAAACCTTTTGATGCGAACACCAAACGCTTTTCAGCACGTTAAATCACTAGCCTTTGAACATCTTCCCAAACAAAACGAGTTGATCAGTAGTCGAATCAATTCGCACCAGTTCATTATTTTTATAGCTGCTGCACCTCTCATGAAATGATTTTCTGCCTCCACAGGGACAAGTGCTCCATCTGCGCTGAAATCAATGTTACTGAAAGTACGAGTGCTGCAGCGTTGCTTTATGTTATATAGACTATGTGCTACTGCATGTATGAGCTCCATGTTTGCTAAAAACTCGCAATTCGGTCGCACCAAACTGGAAATTGTTCAAACCGTTCGGCTGGAATTATTATCAGCGTTTTTTTCGTTCAGTTCCAAAGAAAATAGCCCCTCGATAACTCACGTGCTCGATGCTTCCGATACTGACAATTGGGGAGATTTCCATGAGGTCACTTCATTGTCTGAAACAGGATTGTGTAAAAACGCTAGGTAACAGAGGAGAGAGCTTCATTAGATTCGTCAATAATCCGTGGAATCGTTCACATTAGTTGCTGCAAAATAAGCCAGCGAGACAAGGATATTTGATCGCAGTAGCAGTTCAGAATGACATGCACCCTGGCTTTTTTTTACGTTTCTCAAATCTACATTCCGAAGTTGCGAGGCGATCCTGGTAACACATTTGCGGAAGCCTCTCAACCATGTGATATGGAATCTAGTCCAATAAGTGAGCATTTCCTTTTCAGTTTTCGATATGAGGCGATGGCGCAACTTGTTTGGCAGTGAATTTGAAAGCGTTGAGGGTTTGCATCACGCATGAGACTGTTTTGCCTCTCTACAAAATAAATGCTGTAGTCTAGCAAAACAGTTCTACACCTCCTACTGGCTCTATACAACACATTGTGCTTACACTGCTAAACTGGAAATTCTAATCTAGAAGCACCAATGTAACAATAGATAAGCGCTCAATGACCCAATCCAGTATATGAGTGCAGAATGGTTAAGGCAGAATTGTTTGTCATTGTGTGAACAATGGGAGAAGGAAAGCCTATTCTACTGTTCGTCACCGTTTTTGTCGGGATGAGACGAGGAATGACATTTTAAGGATGCCAGGCGCGTGAATAGACCTACTTCCTCACTACATGGATACTAAACCGTGAAAACGATCCTTACATGGGGAACTCTGCAAATCCTTTCAGTTCTCGAAAGATATACAGAGAACACAACCCCTCTTATATTATGATGGTGGACACCCTACAAGGGGTGGTAGTCTGCTTACCATAGATTTTTAAATGGGGATCCAGTCGAATCGATAGGGTTTTGAACGCTGTTTTTAAATATTGGAATCGAAACTCTAGAATAGCTTCTCCGAAAAACTGAAAGAGGCTCGAAATCTTAGCCTTACGGTAGTGATGACTGGAAATGCGAAGTCGACGCCACGGTATCAATCGTCGACGTGGCACAGGGGTAGCGCTCTCGTTCGGATTATGCGGATTCGCTATCCGTCCTCATCTAGAACATTGCCCAGTGTTTCCTGGTTTTATCGGAGGCTTTAAAGCCTTTCCTGACGTTAGTCTAGCTGAACGCCATAACTGTGCTTTTATTTGCGCTTTGGCACTTATTCAGGACCGAATGGCCTGCACTTGAATTGTATGACTCCATTTCAATTCAGACTCGGGGAGGCTTTTAACAGGAAGGTGCCAGAAATGTACAAGATAAATTAGAACAAGTAAACATCGATGGAATAACCAAAAAAATGTGTGAAGCACACATGTTGCCCTAGACTGCATACCTTGTGCATGCTGCCTCTCTACAACCGTGGATAAAATAGTCAATCGCCTTAAGATTAAACGAATACTTGAAAGGAGTGGCATAAGAGCCCATAAGGTTTCATCAACGTGCGCTTCTACCAAAAGCATCCTAAAAAAAGTTAGAAAAACGAGGTTTAAAAAACATTTGATGTACTTGGGATAAAACCTCAAGTATGTTTTCTCTTTGTGTCATAAATTCTGCGTTATTCGTCATAGCTCTGGTCCTGATCCTCTTTATAGCGTTCTTCATAGGAGCGAAGGAGAAGAAGTATAATGGTGGAGCTAGTAACCTCAACTTTGGCGTCCCAAAACGAAGTGCTCATTGAGAACTGAACCTCTCCGCTTCGTATATGTATTGATGGATCGAATATTCTGTGCACCTCGTTTTTCAGATTTTTTTAAACGCTCTTGTGGTATAACGTAGAACGCTAATGGTAACCCGTGCTTTGTGTCGCTTCTGCCGAGTAAATTTTCAATATTGGGCTAAGTTATTGTAGAGAAGCAGCACGCATAAAGTGTGCAGCTTGTGAGCAAATGTCTGTTTCTCACATTTTTCCTGGTTCCTTCACCAATGTTGAGTTTCCAACAGGCATCTTATACATCTCTAGCATCTTTCTTTCAAATGTCTCTTAGATTTTGAAATTCAATAAAGTTACATTAAATACAATACAATTCAGTACTATCCACATAGAGAACCATCCTATTGCGAATAGTAGAAGCAAAAATAAGGTGTTTACTCGAATGTGGAGCGAGAGCACTACCACTATAACACATAAACGTTCGATATCGTAACGACTACCAATCGATACAGCCGTCGAGCAAATTTTGAACCCTTTCCCCC
>UZAF01016173.1:24934-39836 GCA_900617895.1 Haemonchus placei
CCCCACAGCATTCGAAACGCTATCGGCTCATCCGGATCTCCATTTTTCCTAGATAGGTAAACTACAGCACCCTGATGAGTGATGCCCGAAAATGATTTTATAAAGTCTGGAATTACTACCTTTTCTGTAGGATTCGTTGTTGTTTAACTCCAAAAAGCTAAGGAGACCCTGCTCTACATGAGCTGTTCAATAAATATTGAAGCTAATTGCGAAGATTGGAGTTTTTACACTTCACATTACGATTTTTCTTGTTTTCCCCGGACATATTTATTCAAGGCGAAGGTGGTGTAGTGGCAAGTAGCACGCTATGTCACGCGCACGGTCAGGGGTTCGAATCCCAGATCGATATCCGCCTAGGGCACCCAAACCGTCGTCCCTCCGGGGTCGGTTAATTGGTACCGGACTCGTCTGAGAGGTTAAAAGCACTGACTTGTACATGTCCGACAGCTCTCTCCTAGAAGTTCATTCTCTTGCGGTCGGAAAAAAATTGAATGTCGGTTTTAGGATCATGTCGGCTAAGTTGTAACTTTTTTACTTGGGAAGAAGCCTAGAAAGCGAAAGGTGTAATGATCTGCGCTTGTAATTTCAGTGTCACACGGTGGATGAGAAAGGATTGTTGAGTTAGGTATCTTTTATCTCCCCTGAGTTCTTCTGCCAGTGTGGCGTCAATGTGATATCGCTCGTAGCTGCTATTGTATTCCACGAACGCACCGAACAAGTTCTTTCGGGTGATGTTCGGTGTGGCCGTCGGAAATGCAGTATGGTAGAAGCTGAGCAGCTGTCGCTTGTGGGATTGCTTGATAAATAGTACCCATTTTACGACCGACTCTTCATTAAACTGGGCATGATCCAAATAGTATCTGTGTTGTGGACTAACTCTGAGATGAAGGAAACTTCATTCACGACTTCCAAGAACGGCTTTCTATGATTCTCGCCACGATTGTATTACTAAGTTTATTGTTTTCTTACACTCTTCACGGAGTTTTCACTATGCTCTATAATACTGACGTTTCAGCGGAATCGCCTTTTTCAGAGCCTGGAAGGGTCATTACAATCCGTGAATCGTATCAAACGTCTCCACCAACCCATTGTAGTTCGAGACCCACAGGCACGCAGGTGATCAAAGTATTGGGTTGATGAATAATTATTGTGGATTTTTTCTCTTTTTTTTTCTCTCGATAGAATTTGAATATTGAGATCGGTTTTTTCTAGAAATGATCTACTTGCTTTTCTCTACAAGAATATACACAAATAACCATCCGCATACTCGCGAAATTAGGCTTAACTACTTTGAGAAAGATTGGAAGGTGGCACAGTCATGCCGCCATCTCAGTAACTTTTCGGCATTCGAACAATCAGCTAGAGCCAACCAAGAAATGGGATTTGCCTCTAAATTTGCCATATTCATGAGCAGAAACTTTTATGGATTATCTCGTCAACCATTCATCGAAAAAATGGCTAGAGAATAGAAGTTACGTCGATTTGGATGACTTGATGGCTTATGTCAAGGCGTGGATCGCCCGTAAGGATCAAAACTTCTTCGCCTTTGGGATCCGACTAACCAATCAATGAGGAGCAGTGCTTGACGTAGAAGGTGAACAAGTTCCAGAGAAACTATTTGAATATGTCTTTGCTCAGTATTTCTATAGTTTCTTTAAGTAAAATTTGCTGGAAAAAATCCGCAATAATTATGCATCAACCTAATAGAACCAACTCACCGTAGCTTTGCGGAATCCTGGAAACCACTGAGTAACAGATGGTGCCAATCGACCACTGTCAGCTGGGGTAGGTCTTCATTCGAAGTCCGTGCGGGAAGGCCAATCTTATATAAGTCCGTAGCTCACGCGTGGTTGCGAGACATTCTCCCCTACGATTCATTTTGGGACTGGTAACCTGTATGCAAAATGCCTCGAGGGTTTCGCGTGCGTACAGTTCCGACTCCTGTGCCATGACCTCCACGGTGATTTCAAAAACGTCTCTGTTGTGCTTTTGAATCCAGTGGCTCCCTAATGCAGTAGACCCTTTCAATCGCTTCATACCATCTATGTGCTCCTTAATTCTCACGTGAAATGGCCTTACTTCACAGATGTTGGGTTGAATGAGATAAGTCATCTGCATCCAAAACTTGTGTGTCTTTATGTGCAGATACAGGACCGGACAACAAGGCGTCTCAAGTTTGAGACATGTTTTCAACATTGAACTCAATCCTAATAACCGTGCTGCTGAAACCCACATCCGATTCAGTCCACGAAACTGCGTTCGAGATATCTCTTCGTGTGGTCGAAAATTTGCAGTAGCCATTCATCTGAGCAAGCAAAAGTGAAAGTCCGTCCTATCATAAGCTGTGTGGGTCCGACTGACCAAATTGCGTGGTTCCTTAACACCATCCTAGTGCGGCTCCCCAAGTTCATACCCTAGAAGCACTCTGCACAAATGTCAGCAATAGGTGTGCTATGGAAGACATAGTTGAGCTTTTTAGTCAGCACCAAAATGATATGAATATGCGAGGGCTATCTGTATCCCAAATGACGGCACTCTCAAAGGAGTCTCAGCTGTAACGTTTTCAAGCGGTCGGGGAGGTATATTGCACAGGCTAGAGGCTTGGCCATGGGACGACGATTGGCATCTGTCTTGCCTATAAAATTTATGGCCAAGATTGAAGCGCCTGCTTTCGAATGTCTGCCCTCACATTACTGGAGGTATGTAGACGACTGCTTCTTAGTTTGTGCGACACAGGGAAAAATAGATGTGTGTCTTGTCCTTCTATACTCCCAATCAGAGCACATTAAGGTGACACGAAAAAAACCGACCGGAAATCGGCTACCATTCTTAAACGTTTAAGTGAGGCTATAGAGCGATATGATCGTTACGAAGTGGTATAGAAAGCCCAACAATAAGAATATCATCGTCCATTGTCGCTTAGCTCATCCTTTTCTCATATAGCGAGCGGTACGGTTGTTAGGAATATGTTCCGCACTGCCGAGAATGTTTGCACTGGGGAAAGTGAGCGGAAAGAGAATTGAAATGGCAAGCGGTATTGCTCAGATGAATGGCTACTACAATTTCTCGACCACAAGAAGAGCTTCTTCTGATCCTCAGGCATGGCTGTATCTCGATTGATGGGAGGATTCCTTTTGTACTACCATTTTCTCTGATGAGGTCAGCGCCACCATTAAGAAGCGTCTGAAGAAATCGGGCTTGGAAAATGAGTTTGCCATTGTGAATGTACCACCTTTCAATCTAAAGAAGCGCCTGGTACGGAACAGGCTATACGATCGCCTTTGTACAACCTCAAACTGTGTGGTCCGATCAGCTGGCGAGGAGGGTGATTGTACCATGTCTGGAATGGTCTGCAACATCGTTTGCCGTGATTATGGCGATGAGTATTTTGGCGAAACGGCAAGAGCACTCCACGTAAGAATTAAGAAGCACATAGATTGCATGGAGCGACTGAAATGGTCTACTGCCTTAGAGAGTCACTGGATTCAGAAGCACAACGGAGGCGTTTCTAAGGCCCCCGTGGGGGTAGAGCTCAGGAGTCGCAATTATGCGCAATTATTATGCGCAGCGACTTTGAATGAAGACCTACTCCAGCTGACAATGGTCGATTGGTGCCATCGGTTACTGGGTGGTTTTGAGGAATCCGCGAAGCTACGGTGAGTTGGTTCTCCTTTGATCACCTGCGTGCTCGGGGGTCTCAAACTTCAGTGGAGCAGTAGAGACACTTGATCTGATAGTCACCAATTGTTATGATTCCTTCGGGCTCTGAAGAAGGCGACTTCGCCAAGACGTCAGCCTAATAAAGCTCATCCACGACTAATCTTTCGGTAAAATCGTCTTCCTCGGAGTCTGTGAAACGATTGTATACTTGTGGTTCTCACGGTTTTATTTAGAAACTACGGAGATATTATTCTAGGGGCTGCAAAAAAGGCGATGAGGTTGTGTGCGAGCGGTGTTTATTGGTACCCTGAGCCTGAACAGCACTACTTTTATGTGCTCTGCCGACGGCCGCGAAACCACCTGGTAATGATTTCTATAGAGTTTAAGTATTCGGAAATGTCAGCCTCTACTTCGACGCACCCGTGATTGATTACGGCGCGAGCTCCCTAATGATCGTCACGTCTTTCCCTTTTGTTTTTGGGCTCTTTTCCACGATTTTCAACTCCTTCAGAATTTTGGGCATTGAGATGTCATTTACACGAGACAATATCTAAAAAGAAACGGTCATTCATCCCTCCAAATGCTCTTGTATTCTCATGCAGAACTAGCTTTTCGTTTTCCCTATATATTTCTCACATAATTGGAATGTGATGGGATGAACAACTACCGTAATCATATTGAGTTGCCTTCCTTTCAAAGAAAGCGAATCGCACAGATGAGTGTTTGGCATTGTCGATCGTAGCAATCGTAATGGTCTCTTCGAACTGACTGTCTTTTGAAATTCAAGTTAGAGGTATGTCGACCAATCTCATGCTATTTTGGGAATCAGCTTCACGGAAACAGACGCAAGGGCAGCACTAATACCATCTGACTTGAGAGCTATACAAGACGACACCTTTATTCGCTCTTTGTCTTACGCATGTTCCATTCGAGCACGTCTTCTGCGCCACACAGGCTGTCCATCGCACCTACAGCCGCTCTCCTTCGCAACCCGATACGCCAATTCTGTAGAGCCCCTTCCATAAGCGTCTCGAGACGAAAATGCAGGAGCAATTTGAAACATGTTACTGATAAAGACAGCTTCCTTCTCATATGAATGTGCTAAACTGCAGTGGATGAGAATGATCTTGCTGCTAGGTTTCTACACCCTTTCGCTCTCGTAATACCATGCGCGACTTTTACCCGAACATTGACGAATACGAGCCAAACTTCTGATGATTTTTTCGTTGAGAATGTCATATGTTCATCCTGCCTGTTGAGTGATTCAAAACAGGTGTTCACCTCAGTCTGAGTGGAGCACTCAATTAAACAGTCGTCAATATTCCGGCAGTAAATTACTGACTTTGTTCCCAAACGAACCTTTCAACTTTTGACATGAACATAGCCAGCGCCGGTGCTAATCTCTGTCCCTTAGCTATTCCTCTCATTTGCTCGCAGTATTTCCCCAACCACCCGAAAACGTTGCTTTCAACTCTCATCGAGCAGTAGCTTTATCTGTTTGATAGTAAGTCCATGCAAAATTGGAAAATTTCTGTCGTGATCTAGAAAGAGTCAACTAATTGTGAATCACCAGCGTACATTCGACTAACAGGCTCAGAAGAAAAAGATTCAGCGAGCGTTGGTAGTGAATAAGGTTGTTACCAATCTCGGACGCCAAGCCAATCCGCAACAGATTATACCCGATTCTCATCGCCAGTATCCATGTTGAGATGAAGTGAGGGGAACTTGACGATACCAGAACGTGTGCGAAGATGTTGACGGCTCAAAACCTGTGGGACGTGTACATGAAGGCTCCGTTTCTGAATCATCCCTAATTCATGATGGTGGGTCATTATTGTCAGTTGCTGTATACAAAGCTCTCTGACTTTATTTGAAATGCTGTTCAATAATGTCACAGGGAGTATCAAAACCAATAGTCAGTGAACGGCAGATTGTGGATCTCCTGGGAAAAGACGCTATTCTCAAATCGACTGCATCACCGACTCACCGTTGTTTGTCGAGGTGTGCCCTCTAAACTGAGTGATTATTCTAGTAATCACTAGATCAGATAGCACACTGACTCTGCGAAAGCTGATAATTCATCATGAAAATGGTGCAGCTCCAACAAAACTCAAAGCATTTCCACAGCATTGGATGTAAGGTAATCCAAAACTATTTCTCAGGATAGGATGTCCGGGAAGTTTCTAGGAAATCCAGTCGGTGTGCGAAATCTATTAGGATGTTCGGTAAGTTTTGAGAAAATTCATTCGATTTCTTAAACACAAAATAACTGCAACAATAAAGTTAGATCACTGTTTAAGATAATGGCCCTTCATAGCCACAGATTCTCTCCATCAACGGGACAAGACACTGGTGCTATTCCTTCGAGAAGGAAAGAAGCGCGAGACAGTCCATTCCCCTACTAGCTACTTGACTTTCTGAGGACTGTTTAATTTTCCCCTTTGGAGCAGACCTGTGGCCTTCGAAAAGCATTGCAGTCATTTGGGTTCAGGTCGGGGGATATGTGGAGAGTGGCGTAGCCAGATTGTATCAGGACTTTCCAGCTCATCGATGTCCTCGCATGGGGTGGCCGAGCACTATCATTCACAATCAAAGACTTCCTTGAACTCGTTGGGAAATGAAGGCTTGGAACAACATCTCTTTTGCTAACAGAGAACTCTTGCGTTTCTCGCAGTGCGCTTCCGTACAATCTCATTGTAGAGTACTCGGTCGAGCAGAGGGAGAAGGAGCTCGTGTCCTTGTAACGTGAGCACCTCGCTTTGTTGGAAGCTGTGGCCTCAAGTCCGCTGGTAGGCAATGCGATTCCCTGTGTGGATTTCCATATGACATCTACTTTTTATCTTACGCAGTAGGGAAAAATCAATGTCGGCGTTCGCTTACAGTCGAGGAGCTTCTGAAATACATTGACGCTCACTCGAGCTCCTGCTCAGTCAGTCGAGGATGTGCGATATTTACAACGAAACCTGCTCCGGTGTGACTTTCGTGTAGATTGTGGTGGATGATGAATTGGAGGGTAGAGATCGCCTTTCCCATCCTGTAACACCTTGAGGAGGATTGCTCTGACGGGAAACCAGAGTTGTATCCGAGGACAGTGAACGGTATTTGAAGACGGTGAGCGTTAGCTTCGACGAATTTCGTCAAAGCAATTCTATTCTCAGAAGAAGCGATCGTGCAACTTACGAAAGGTGAAAAGAGAAGGTGCACTGCTGCCCGTCAGTCACCAAATCCCACTTCGTGCCTGAGTGTCGAAGCTATCAATTTCGTAATGATGAAGCAGAAGGCTCAGGTAGTCTTATCGGTAGCATATCGTTCGGTCGAATTACTTACTTCGAACAGCCATGTCAAATGCCGATCGGTCGTAGTGTTGGTTCCATCAAGAATGCCCTTTCCCCGCTATCAATACTGGGGTCCTTCTTTCGCACGATCGGAAGAAACATGCTTTCACAGTTGAGAGGCATAATTTACTTGAAACTTCCTGGACACCTTAATAATCATTGCGAAGGTGGCCGTGAATGGGAATTCCATAGAACAGCGTGATACAGTTTGATACTGTTCACCCTTCCAGATAGAAAGGAAGATGATCACTCGCTAAAGAGTGCTATGTCGTGGTCTTCCAGAAGCAGGTCTCCTCTCGCGTTCGGAAGAAGGGCAATGCAACATTTCTCTCTGATGACCATTTCTGAAGCCGGTGAGGTATCATGTAGACTATGAAAGAGGCAAAGCTGTTTTGCGAGACTTCATCGTACGTTAAAAAAGCATAACAAATTCAAGCACCGATGAGGCAAACCTTGATTGAATGAAGATTTGGAATGGGGACTTGACGCCAGCGTTTGAAAACGCATACGTCGGTCTACATCTTGAATTGCATAGCCACAGCAGCGCGGTATGCACCTTTTGTGAGCCAAAAAACCACGAGCACTTATTGCGAAATAGCATCTAATCTGGCAAACCAATTTATCTGGCTAACCTTCGATTACTTGCATTAACGGCCACAGCTACAGCACACCGAGTTCTTCAATAGCCTTAGTTTTTTGAAAAGATCAATTGCGATAGCCTTCAGGTTAGACTGTGCTCCAAATCGACCAAATGATAGGCGAGATCTTTGTCAATCCATAAGCGGTATAGCGCCATCTGTTTGTTAGAGTCGAAGTGATCTTCGCAACAAGAAAATTGGTCACGTGTTCCTTGCGAGGTTTATCGCGAAGATCAGAATATTGACCAACAAAACATCCATCTTGATAGCTCTCTTCTGGAAGACTGTGTTTGATTCTACAAGGTGACGGTATTGAGACTATCACATGAATTCGACAAATTCTGGAAATATGACTCTTCATTACCACAAACAGTTGAGTCTTACAAGTTCAATAAACAAGGATTCCACAGCTTGCTGAAGGAACAGAGAGGAGGCTGTAGAAAACTTTCCAGGTAATACTTTAATCAACGCGCATACAGCACCCGCTTGGGAACGTTCTCCTTCGAAACAGAGATGTCAACGATGCAACAGGAGAGATGATCACGACAAACGATCAGTCAAACAGCTACTTAAGCATTGCTACCATCAATAC
Organism: Haemonchus placei; assembly: GCA_900617895.1. Taxonomy (NCBI): domain Eukaryota; kingdom Metazoa; phylum Nematoda; class Chromadorea; order Rhabditida; family Trichostrongylidae; genus Haemonchus; species Haemonchus placei. Next base: position 33,160 of record UZAF01016173.1, read on the forward strand.
TACCGGTCTTACTCGTGGGAGTAGCATCCATATCATGAAGTCATATTGGGAGCTGGTTCAAAGAGCAGAAAAGTGGACGGAGATGAATGCATTGTGGTATCACACTCAACTATCGCATATTGTTAGGCCTTTTATGAAACAGTAGCGATGTCTTTACTTGATTCGAGTGGAAGAGGTGCCATAGTAATGTTGTCTACCTATGCACCTACTAGCGCCTATGCTGAGAACGCAGTGAAACCATTTTATAACACGCTTGAAAGCGCAGTAACCTGTTCATCAGGATACAGCTTCATTGTGTGTGCTAGATAACTCAATGCCTACCACGAACAAGGTAGTAGTTAAAAAAGTTTCGTGGAAAAGCGTTTGTTCCCATTTAATACTTCTCTACAGGATGTGGCAGATGACGAACCGAACCCACATTGACTTCTGCCGCTAGAGCCATTGAAAGAATGCTTCAGAACACCTTCGCAGCAAAAAAAAANAAAAAAAAATGCTTTGGAACGCGTTTGCAGCAAAGCTCAAAAGCGACTACGTACCGTTTTACTGTAATAAAAGCCTGAGGGCTTGGAAAGAATTGGAGAAACCATGGCACCTGTAGCTTGGACTGTGCTAAACAAGGCTGTACGTAATCAAGTCGAAAACTTGTCGGGATAATGCGAACTACAGTATACGATTCAGCTGAAAATTCGACGAGCATCAAAAGAACACTCACCAGCTTCTGCCTTGGAGAAATCTCTCCTGAATATTTGAAGAGCAAATGGCTTCTTGTTAGAAGCCGCGGAAGTGGCGAAGCTGGTTATTGCAAAGGTTTTTCCACCATCGATCAAATCCATGTGGTTTTCCAACTCACTGAAAGATGTCGAAAATACCTGATCCCTTTAGTGACCTCTTGATTGGCTACAGAAAGGCTTTTGTCACGGTTGAACATCAAGCGTTTCTGAATGCCGTTACTATGTCCAGAATTCCTCAGACTCTGTCGAAATATTACTGCAATGCAGTACGAGCTGCCAAACTGACATCAAACCACTCAAAGACACGATCTGTGTCGAGATTCGTAGCGGAGTATGACGAGAAGGCATTTCTCCGAAGCTATTCTCTGCTGCTCTAGATTATATGATGCAAAGGACCAATTGCCTTGCGGCATTGGCATAGATGGCAAAAGACTACAATATACGCTGTTTGCGGACGATATTGTGTTCATTGGCGGAATCCCTTAGGCTCTGACTACTCTTTAAAAATCCTGAGCATTGCCACTCGCTTCATTGCAAAGGCAATTCATCCTGGGGAAACTGATAGATGAAGAATAGATTCACGAGTGATTTTCGCTTCCGCATAGAAAGCTCGACTATTACAGGAATCCTTTCGTACGTGTATTCTCATCGATAAACGGACTGACCATAAGGGCAAAGCTCGGATTTTCGATGACCACGTTCTTCCAATATTAGTGTATGGAAATTTAATTGGGAGCACTATTGAAGATCACGCAAAAATGTTGGCTCCTTTTTGAAGAGTAACGGAAAGAGCAATGAGTTGCTGATGCGCACGATTACGAATAGAAAGATTCGAGGGCGATCTGATGTCAAAGATAGCTATAAAATGATATGTGCTCTGGGAAGCGTTGGGTTGGACATACCGTTCGTCTTAGTTACAACATGGACATCTCAAATGACCGATTAGTACTCCCGCGAACTGGAAAGATCGCGAGGAAGACTCTAAACCAGGTGGAGTAAATTTTTCAGAAAGTTATTTGAACAGAGATAGCGGCAAGCTGCAAAAAATTAAAGCGAGTTCATATATACGTCCTTCGACGACGGCGCAAATAAACCTTGGAAACCGGACTTTAAGATATCCAAGTAAGTGAAAATTGTCACCAAATTCCATCGTCTCTTCCCCCACACAGACGAGTGAGCCGTGCTCTCCACAAGCCGTCTCTCCGATAACATTTCTATTTAATTTTATGGAAATGACATTGAGTAATTCCTTATGTGTTAGCAGGGCGTTGGGAATCATGGTGGTATATACCATGGCGCACATAGCGAAAATAGAAAATCATCCATAATAAAAGAAAGGAAAAGCCGAAATGCTTACACAATCATTTACCAACGCAATATGTAAAATCCTACCAAAACTCGGTCGAGCAACGAATTGAGTTGGAAAGGCAATTACACAGGGCGAGAGAATGGCATAACAAAAACACGCAAGTAGTACACGTGTAAAAGTGGGTGCATTTACCATGACCTGAAATTGCGTATACTAAGAATGAATAAGTATGGATTAAGTTTCCTTGCCGGAGGAGGTGAAAGCACTGCATTATTCTAGTCGATTTTCTAAACCATTCGAAAACCATTCACTGCGAATCTGATACCAATATGAGGTGATTTAAGCACTCGAGCTACATCGTGCAAATAAGAAATGAGTTCCTCGGTCATTAAATAAAACTTCCTAGTAAAACTTCAGCAGCATCATCAAAGTCATATCAAATAGAAAGCTCGCCCTGTTCGTGAAAAGAAACTAAGGATAAGGATGTCATAAGTGAGCTATGGGACGGAGGGAGTAGCTCCTCGGGGTACACTCAATATAACAACACGAAATAAGCTTTCGAATGTAATGCGTCCTGAGTAATAGTTCAAGGAGGCGGTCGGTATCCAAATACCCTTATATAAGGGAACGCCGGAAATGGCTCTTAAGTGCATAGGAAGTGAACAATAGGTAGGCCAAGAACACCAAAGAATCCAGTTCGTAGGAAAATATTCAGCAGTTGTTAAAGTTATCCAAATAACTTAAGAGGTACGTGGGAAGAGGCGTTGTTGTGTTCCACTCATTCATCTTAATCATGTTTTCGATGAAAACATTACAGAAATTTGAATTCACAGCAAAGCTAGAACGCACTTGAATTAGAATCAGTTTTGGTCGACAACTTATGCGAATTCAAGTTGCTTCATTATATCATTACCCGATGATAGCGAAACTGACTTACTCAGTGGTGTGCTGCTGTGCTACTTATCAGATAATTCAGTTGTATACTGAATGGAGAATACGTGAGTAAAATTTTGGTATTCCAACGAAGACAAGGATATTCTTACTGCTTTTAAGTCGTACAACTGTAGGTAGCATACAACCAGTGAAACAACTGTGTTGTATACTTTGAACGATTGCACTGTATAGCTGTCAATCTAATTAGGACATTGAAGGGGCAGCTTCGAGAAAACATCCAGTTATCATCTTATTACCAGTGAAAGGAGACTGTAGTTGTTGAAAAACTCTGAAGATGACAAAAAAGTTAGCCTGATTCCAAACTGAAGCTCCTCGAGGCAACTTGACCGTGAGCTTTCCTTCGGTTTTTTCATATGCGTGTGGAAATCTCTAATTGTTTGTTGTGTTGAGAAGTTTACAGCCTCAGTTTACAAATATCAAACTATTGCCTGCGGAGTCGATTTCTCTGGGATGCGACTAAGCAAGAAGTTCTGAAAGCCTAAAGAACGATCAAAAACTGATGTCTATACTGCGACCACGTGGCTTGATCCGTCATCACTAAGCTTTAGCGGCTTTGAGGAACTATTCAACTTTCTTAGCAGCAGAGGGAGTTGAGGTATTCCGGGAGTTCGTTAATGTGAACTTATAAGCTTGAGACTTATAGAAGCATTTCAGGGGAGCTTCTAGTTAATGATGCTCCTAAAAGTTCTCGAAATTGTTGAGTTCTGGTCAATTTCACCTATGAAATCTTCGCAATGCCTTTTGAGAAAAGATTGCTCGAGCACTGTTGTAGTGGGAGAGTTTACTCTCACGTTTTCTATATTGATGCGTACAAGAGGCCGTGATTGAAGAAGGGTCAATAGTCGGAACCACTGTTTTTATAATAGAGAGACCGTCCGATTGTCTCGTTTACCATTTCTTGCTCTTTTGGCCAATCGATAAGTGGCATCGAAAGTCGGTAACAGTCGAAAGTGCAGGCACGACGGCGTTAGCGCACTCATTTCTGTCGTTACTTTGCTAATTGTTTTTGTATATGCCAGGAGGATAGGTGAGCTGGTCTTTAGAATCCCTCAACCCGCTGACTGATGTATCCTTGTACTGCAATTACAATTCAAGTGTTTACTCGAGGAAAAAAAAAGAAGGCGAGATAAATGAAAGTTGGCATTTCTGCAGTGTCGTTAGACGGCATACGTTTCGAGGAATTGCAATCCTTCGAGATTTCAACCCGTCGAAAATTCTGCATAAGGAGATTGGTCCAAATTATAAGTCGCCTCACTCAAACTCACACCACCACCATGACTCAAAGGGAAAGCATATGCATGTAAAGTTCACTTGGGACGCTTCACCTGTCTCGAATGGATGACAGTAGGCGGTTCCTGACTTACTGCTGACTCCCTTCTACAAGTGAAAATCACCTGCTGAACAAACTGATCAGAAATAGAGCGTAATTGAACTGGTTAATGTCATGTTCCTTTCTTTCAGCCGAATAGTAACTGAAAGCGGAGATTGTGATGGGTCATTTTTATCACAACGAAATGCTGAATACCTTTTTGGCAGCGCTTGTTACCTTGCACGTATATGCGAGGGGGGGGGGGGGGNGGGGGGGGGGGGGGGGGGCGCTGCTCATAAGACTATGCAAAACTAAGGCACGATATTACACACTATACACACCACGCGCAGTGTAATCCCATTTCTTTACTGTTATTGAGAGCAATCATTTTTGCCCAACAGCCCTCGATTCCACTGAGTATCTTTCTGTGGCTAGTTACTTCATACTATGTTTTATTACGCGTTCCTACTACTTGCACAAATACTTATGACATCACGACGCTGATCGAATACTTGAGATCCCATCAAACTGCACTCGAAATCCATCTTGCTCTGTTTTTGCCGTTGCTTGTTCACCTGGAGCAGCATAAAGACCAGATTATGCAATCTGTATTCTTCCTTACCACCTTTTCTTGGAGCCCATGCTATGCTAGAAAGAAGAAGGAAGAAGTTCAGAACGGAAGAGAGAAGGTCTACGCTCGTTAGCGTGGCTCTCTTTCATCCAGTTTGCTGCCTATTCTGTTGAAAATGACTTGGTGAGAAATTTTTAGACTGCAAACAGTAGACAGATTAGGCGATAGTTCCCGAGATCGCCTAAACATAAATACGTCCTCTTTTTTTAAGAACAACATAATCTAGTTGGTTTTTTGTGAAGTGGCTAGCTTGCACTCTAGCAGGTATCACGTAGAAGCCTGTCTATGCGGTGAATGATGAAAAGCCTCTGCAATTTTCAGACTTCACCCTTTCAAAGTAGAGCCGTCAAACAGCATTCACGCTTAACGAGCCATATTTGAATGACTGAGATATTCCCCTGAAACCAGAATTATGGCAGTGGAACTATGGTGATACGCTACATGTTCTCTAGATAGCCATTGCTTATGTGAACTTCAAGTCGTCTTCCCAGTAAAAGAAGAGCTTATCGATCTGCGCGCGCTCAAGGTGCTCGCTCATTCTATTAATCACTTGCTTCCTTCTCCTTCCATGGTTGTACGAGCATTTTGACTTCACCCAGAAGATTCGTAAGATCCATTTCGCTATAAGTCGCCGTGGATGTTCTGCATTGTCAAAAAATCAGAAGATAAGCACTGTGCTCACCTCAACAGAAGATACGTCGTGCACATAGCTCTTATTTACGAGGTGCATGAAACAGTTCAGATACCGGAAGGCATCAACGTGTTTTTCAAACGTCACTGGTTTTGACTCTGATCGAACACTTCCACATTTGTTATTATACATCTTCTACTAGTACGCACTGCCATCTTTTTCATAATATTCATTACTAACGTTCAGAGCATCAATGTGCTCGAAGAGAACACTGTCTTGATTTTGCAGTTTGAAGCAAGCAACTAACAGTTTGAAGCTTTGTCCACACCCCCAAATCCTATTACCCTTCTTGGTTTCTGTTCCCTCGCCTATGCTGCCCACATGTCGTTCGAAATCAGCAGGCACTTCTTAGAACGCGGTGGCAGAAGTCCGCATGGTAATTAACATTTGTGAACCGAAAGTCACTTCATGAATGTTGCGCGTGTGTACGCATGTATTAGGTTGAGTAAAAAGTTTTGATCGACCTTCATCCCTTTTTTCGTAGGACCGCTCGGAAGGACTTCGTAATGGGTTATGGTAGACCGATCCCTAACCTGTATTTTTAAAAGGATATATAAGCATCCCCTTGGAAGTGCTTCGCAAAAATGACTTCAACCTTCAACTGGCGTCCGAAGCTGTCTGAGAGCTATCGTCTATCACGAATTACTGTAAGGGCATGATCCACCGACGACTGCCGCAAATATCTATGGTGCATCCAGAAGGGTCATCGTACCACAGCCCACGGGTGCCTCATGACGATGCTCCTCCAAGACTAACAGAGAAGTAGACTATGTCCGAGGAAGGTTTTACTGTGTCGTCGGTGGACATTCTCAGGGAATGCTCTACATTGGATAACTTACTGAGGGCTCCACCGTGACCGCCGAGATTTACGCTTTTCAGCTACAGAGTTTGGTCGACGTTGTTCGAAGGAAGCGTCCGCAGCGTGAAAATGTTTGTCTTTTTCACGACAGCGCTCGACCGCATGTTGCGAAATTATTTTGTCAGTAAATTGCCGAACTTAGATAGGCAGTGCTAACCCATTCTACTTATTCGCGAGGTCTCGCTCCGTCTGA
>UZAF01016173.1:44634-81098 GCA_900617895.1 Haemonchus placei
TCTGTCTGTCTGTCTGTCTGTCTGTCTGTCACAAAATTCCTTGGCTCCTTAAGATCTGCCTGGAAAGAGCGAGACAAGCGTGGGATGGGTGGGCCATGTCCCGAGAAGCACATTAGCTCAGCGAAGCCCCTCCCACAGTGGGCGTGGCGTGCATCGAAATGAGCTGTGCTGAGGACCATGAGTTCAAATTCAGTCACAAGACGGCTTCAAACTGGGGTGTAAAGGTGGCTAGAGGTGTGCATTAGTAAGTTAGATCCAATTGGGGAGCCCCACCCCCGATGGGCGGGGCGTTCTCCGAAAATGCTATGCTTTATGAAAAAATTTATAACCCGGTCTGGAGGAAGGTTCGCCAAAAATGCAATGCTTTATAAAAATATTTATAACTCGATTTGGAGGAAGCCAACAGAGCAGGAAAAAGTTGATGTGGTAGAAGCATCGTCGAAGTTGTCTCCAGCTCAAATGACGTCAGCGGAGGCCCACCCACAATGGGCGAATCGTGCCTCGAAGCTCACATCCCCTTTTACATCTACATATAAACGAAAATCATAACTCCGGTTCCCATGGACCTAGAGAGTTCAAAGTCGGTAAGAGCACAGAAGGCATGATGGTAAAACTTATGGTGGGTGGCAGGACCAGACTCCCCCTACAGGAGGCGGGGTTTAAGGTCTATAATAAAAATCAGCTCATTTGACTCCGTTTCTCATGGCTAGGGCACCTAGCGCACGCGAGTGCGTGCGTAGCCGCCTGGTAGTTTTCTAATTGACCTGTAGATTCCTGTAGGTATCACCGATATTTCCAGGTAGGTATCACCAATAATATCTTGGAAATGTTTCCTCCATGTACAGCATGGATGCAGGTGCTCGGTATTAAGGCTGTCCCTTTATGTATATTAGCATCGTTCGCCAAGATTCGCCCTCATCTGAATGATGTATATTCACTTTTACCACACTTTGAAAAGAGTTTCTTTCCAAACCAAAATAATTGAAGCTGATATGAAAATGCAGTACTCCCTCTCTCTCTGTTCTTTTTATCAGGTTACTTCAAACTTCCCCGAGCTGAGACAAGCTCCAGATGAGCTCGGGGAATAGGTGCTTATTTTTTGGAAAGGGTCCGGAACTACTTCACTAGTTTGCCAATTACCTGTACATCTTGAAGAAGATGTTTTCTGTTGAATACCGATAAGGGAGGACAATAAGAGCAATCAAAGCTGAAGGACAATCTAGAGCTCTCTGAGACCAAATTGAATCAGAGAATGTGAGCGGCTAACTTGTAATGCAATTGCCTCCGCCTACACCGCCTGCTTGAGAGACGACGCTCAGTAGACCCTCATGTTCCAGGCATATTTATTTTGTCTAGCTCCTATGTGAAATACCAGTTTGAGTTCCTCTAATTTGAATGATAGAGTCGAATCATTCTCGTAGCCTACCTATGCGTGTAGTTTACGTTGAATTAGATGCGAGCAATTTTGAGTTTTCCCATGTAATTTATGCTGATTGATTTGTCGAGTTGTGTATACGGTCGTTGCTCAAGGTTTTATAAGAGCAGATCGGAGTTCGCGAATAGCTGAACCTTGAACTTTCAGCTGATTCATCTTAAGTTCCTGCACACCAAATATTGGAAACGTAAAGTCACCTCCGCCCTATTAGATAACATATTCGCATTAGTCGAAATTTGCAACGGAATGAATCCCATTGCGAATTTCGATCAATGCGAATATGTTATCTAATGGGGCGGAGGTGGTGTAGTGACAGGTGGCGCACTTCACACCGCATGGTCACGGTAGAGTGGTACCAGACCCGTAGAGAAAATTTACATGTCACCTTGCCTCTTAAATCATGTCTTATTTTAAGAAACGTTATGCTACTCCATCTCAGAGCGAGGCAACACCTTGCCAATTATCTGTCTTTCCGTTCACTGAATTTTACCGAAAGAAGTTCACTACCCCTCTTGCTACATACCCCTCCAATTTGGGCGTATAATATCCTACGTGTACAAAAAACAACCTAGCACCATCCATGCATATGGTTCACGGAGTTCGTTTACTTCTTTGAGAGTGAAAGAGACTCCTCATCTAACTACAAAGCATTTTTGCATAGTGGAAGTATGGTACTAGAAACGGAACAGTTTAAGACGTTTCAGATTAACGCGGCTCAAAAGTCGGCTTTGGAATAGATTTCCATTTGAACCGGCTCTTATTCATGCTATGAACTGTATTCTTATTCTTTTTCTTGTTCTTATTCATATACTTATTCTTATTCTTATTCTCATCCCTCTCACTTCTATCCAGATAGATTAGATAATGACACAAATGACAACCTACCTTGGAATTGATTTGAGCACCTTGCCTTTATTTCTCTCTCGGCTCATTCACATATACGCATACATATAACATAGGTACACACATATGCATATAAATACATACAATAAAGGCATACACCTACACCTATACGCACAAGCATACACGTACCCGAATTTTTTCTTCTTCTTCTACTAAGCCCTATCCCGCTTTAACAGGATCCACTGGTCTTGCCTGCCATCGCCATTTCATTCTATCACAGCTCTTCCTGCTTTCTCCTAGGATTTGGCGAGATTCTTCTTGGGAAAGTGCCGCTGCCTTGTCCTTAGGTTCGCCTTCTCGCTCACCTTGGGCTTGAATTCCATCGCTTTTCGAGCGAAAGATCCAGTGATCTTTGCGATGCATACGCTCACCATGGTAGCCCCTGATATGGGCATGCAGTGAAGAAATTTGAAGTATAGAGGCACAGTTCACGATAGAAGTGGTTCCTGAGCGTTTCCAGTAGGAATACCCAGCGGTCCCCAAGGGTAACAGGAAGAATGCTGTCGATTTCCAAAACTCAACAGCTAACTCAAGAGAGCCTCGTTACCGGATCGCACGGAATTCCCTCCCCAGAATTGATGTCACGTCAGATGAACGTCGCGATACAGATTGCAATATTCACTCGAGGACCCACATACAATCAGCTGATCGCCGAGTGATGAGGCGATGTTTTTTCTGCTCAGCTCTGACTATCTAGTCTGCTCTTGGCAACTCAGAGTGGATAGGCTCTTTCAACCTCCGTAAAATTAAGGGGCGATGTTTGCATTCCTTCGAAGGTGAGTATCTTTTGTAGTGAAACGATCCAACCGATCGTTGACCGTTGATCGGTGAGCAATGGTAGCGTGTAATAGGGTGTTGATAATTGAAACCGCTACACCCGCGTTTTTCTCTTGGAATGCTTAGTAGAAGCTGATGGTGCGAATCTGGTGTTGCTCATTCGGCTGCGGCAATACTGCGAAGACCTATGTGCATGCCCTTGTTTGCTCATGTTTTGAATATAGGGGAATGGCCTGAAAATTTATCAACCTTGCTACCGTGTTCATATTGTTTGTGCAAATTTTTGAAACTTCAATTTTTTTCTCGAAGAACCTCCTTGCCAACTCAATATCGAAAGAGGTGAATGGATAAAGCCAAATGGAAAAGAAAGGAACGAGGTTGATGTTGAGTTGGAACGAAGTTGCTTTAGCACGCCGTTGGGCTTTTCCTGAAACGTGATATGAGAGAGTGAAAAACGACTTTCCAAGTAAAATATTAAGCTGATGGGATTGGGAACATTGTGTGCATGGCCGGGAAGGTAACGGTGCTGGCGTGTGGAAATACGAGAGCAGAGGCCCGCAGGCTTCGAAACCCAGAATGACGTGAAAGCATATCCTGACGCAGTGAGACATTTCTTAAGTAGTGTAATGCTGGCGGTTGTGAGGTGTAGATAGTCCACCGCAATAACCCGAAATCGCGCTAACTAACTATAGTATTGGTTAGCCGACCGAGTTTGAGCGTGGAATCTTGGAGGCAGACACAATCACAATCAATTATCTGATGGTTAGGGCTGGAAGGAGAACCACTGACGTCTAATCGCTGCGATACGCCCATAGTTGTGTTCGGAAGCCAAAGCTCAGGTGAAATAGAGCGCGTTCAAGAAAAAGGACTTATTGCAGGTACTACTGCCTGCATTCGTCGTTGGCTACATGTCATCTGTAGAAAATTCGAAAAATCAGTTGCTCTGGAGAGTCTATTCGGTGCTGAAAGCCAAGCTGCATTTGTGAGTCTGTGGTTAATTTTTTGGACTGGGTCGACCCAAACTTAAAAAAGAACGGTGATTTGTTGGTGCTGCTGTGCATTGAGTTATTGTAGGCGAGCACACACGCAGGAGAAAGCAGTTTCCATTCAGACTACGAGGGAATGATGTAGGCTCGAAGCACCTGCTGGGAGGTTCTGAACACGAGTTTGCAAGCGTCAAGATGATAAGATGTACTGAAGCGACATTCAAATCGCAATAAACGACCCAATTCGGAAATCAAATACCTTCAGGGGACTTACTGTATAAAAAGACAGTCATTGCTCTAAATACGAGTACGCAACGGCTCATAACAGCGTGAGTCATATGACTGCGAAACATTATTGAATCAGAGTAGAGATAGCGAACTCGGCGAAGTGGTAGTTAGTACACACTATAGATTCGTTGTTGCGTGGTGTGCGGAGGAATGGCCTATTAAGGTTGAGGTAAGACTTGCCGAAAACAGAACCTGTGTGAACGGGTATCAGTGCTTTCTTGAAAAGGAGGTGTGACCGTTTGTGCTGACACGCATAGCATAAGCTAAAAAGCCAGAAGATGTCTTCGCACCAACCAGAAAAAAACGACACGATATCGTAGCAAGAGTCTTCTTCCAGTTGACGTGTCGATCGGGTGAAGGTCTGCCATGAAGTGCCACGCCTGTTGGTTAACGAAGTTTCTACGGGACGAAGATGACCGAAGATTGCGTACGCTAAGTATGTCTGTAGTAGATGCACCCATTTGTATTGAGTATGCGCTGGTCTACCAGCGTATACTCAAAACAAATGGACGTCGACATGCAGCTTACAATCACGCAAGAGAAATGTGGCGTATATGATAACGAAGGACACGGGTGTGGTTACCATGAGTAACAGAAGACCGAAAAAAGGAAAGCACCAAACGCGAAAGCCCGATATTTGCATAGCTCCGTTCTTCTTGTGAGGGAAAAGGGTCCTGCTGAAGTATCCTATGGGCGTTGAGAGTAATGACGAGTTTTGGAGAGCAGTGGATGCAAAACCCTTGGAAAAACTTGCGGAGAAATTTTATGCCAACAAATAACGTGAAGGTCGTGAAGGTAATGAGATTGCGGGTAGCTTGGACATCCTGTTCACACGGGACATAGGATGGGCCACAGGTATCATGTTACGTTAAAAGATTTAAGATTGAGCGAAACTTGCTAGCTTTTCCAGAAATCTTGTTGCTGAAAATATATCAGTCTATCTCAAAGAGTTCCCTCAATGAATGGGGACGCGCCTCAAAACTATTATCGAATAACATAACGTCGTCCGAATACGTCAGACAATTGTCACCTAATCAGGCGAGAATGCGAGAACCGATTTCAAATGGTAGGCTCCAGTGTTCCGAAAGTCAATGAGTTAATACTCGGAGTGATTAACTTGTCGATGTGTAAGCCCACACTTAGCTAGGCTCTCCGAAGACAGCAGCAGTTGCAAGTATTCCAATGTCAGATCAAAGGATGTGTTAAGTTGTTTTCCTGCGACGCGTCGACGGAGATCATCAATCCGAGGATATGGGTTACAATCCGAAAGAGTGATCTCTTTCAAAGGGCGGAAGTCGAGGCAGACGTAGAGCAAACATCCTTCTTCACCAATTCCATGTTTAGATGCAGGGGGTATCAACTTCAAAGGAATAGGTGTACGGGCTGTCTATACCGTAAGCGCGCACCTTCGTGGTGGTCTTTGTGGTGAAGCGAGCATGGTCATACAAAACCGATATTAATTCACAAAGTAAATATACAATCGTATTATTTTTTAGAAGCTGATGGGATTGATATCTTTGCTCGCATGTCACCTCGGCTTGAATGAGAGATGAATGGGAAAAGAAGAATCAGAGCGCTTGGAATTGGAGAGGACGCTGATCGTGCTACGAAGCGCTCCGGAGGTTTCTGGACCGTGTCATGGCATAACTCGAGGGCTAGTCTCGCCGAGATTGGATGCTGGACCTCGACGATGACTCTAGGTATGTCGGTGGAGTGGCTAAGATATAGCCCGCGCAGGAGATTGACGTGGGGCTCAGGTTGCGGTCTGATAGAGTAGTGCTTCTTCTAGGAGGAGGGTCGCATATTTAGAATCGGTATAAGCGACGTAGCACCGTACGAAGTCTCAGATGTCGGTTCACTCCCCTGAGAAAGGTGGTTTCGTGGCCAATCGAGACCCCACAGAAGAAGCTTTTTGAGGAACTGCGAGCATGATGCTATATGCATCGACAACAATGAACTATAGAACGCATGAACAAATGAATGGAACATATGAACACAATCGGCTCCTGTGAAATTGACGATATGAACCAGGAAATTTTTGCTTACTCTGAAAGCGACGTTAGCAGACCCAACAAACTCGACGGGATTTCCACGATGCCGACTTCTGCCGGGACTCGGCAAGGCAGCAGTTGGAAGATTTTAAGAGCGACAGCAATGATTGACTAGCGATGGTTATCCCAGCACATGTGTATAGCAAAAGGAGCATGTGCACTTCGTTGCTTGCATAAGGTTCTGTGTCGCGAGAGGGTGGGCCGTTGAGTCAAAGAACGCCTGCCTGAACAATTGAAGCATGTTTTCTTGACATTGCTACTCCTTGATAATGACCGCGCTGCTTAGACATACGGATTAATTTTCACTGGAGAAAGGGGGTCTGATGAATCTATAAATCGCCAAAAAGTAGCCCTCAATTTGTGAAAAAACTGGAAGTCAGCCTGGTTTCGATCGTTTTTATGCTGGAAATAGCGGGCGCTCGGAGCGATAGCTCAGAAAACAGGCGTCATTCTTCTACAACATACTGAATCGTTTAGGGTCACTAGCAGTTGAGAAAGTGAAGGAGGAATGGACGATGCAGCTCTTTCAAAACGGGAAATACTACATAGTATCCGAGTTAGGGCAGGCACTTCGGGTCTGGTCATTGAGGAAACACTGCACAATAGTGAAAAGGTTAGTAAGAAAAAAACTGAAAAACACCCAGCCAACCATGTCTTGATTCTTTTTCACACACACACTTGAGTGAAGTCGTCTCTGAATATAGATATGCAGTACGCAATAAAACCCAACATTAATGGAACATCTTCAAAAAATGCGTGAAGGAAACATGTTATCCACAAATCTCACACCTTTCTTGTTTCCTCCATTACATTAAGAAGATTGTTGGAAGCAGGACGGCGCTCATGCATTCGTGTAGCATTCTTCAATTGCTCTATGCTGTCGGCAAGATAAAAAAGTTGAAACAAGCAAATTTGGAGCGCTCACGGCTATTTTGAGAGACTCATCCAGTGGTTTCGATTCCTGTAGCTGTGAATAGCATTCCAGACCCTACTGATGAATCCAGGCCTCTTTCCGAAGTTTCATGGGAATTTGGAACCCTTCCCCAATTTGTGGGCAGGGATTGTACGAAATACACAATCGTCGTGAAGACATATGACATTCAGAGACCTTTGCTACTTTCTAATTGGTTCCAAGTGATTTGTACCTCTTCCTGACTAAAGCACCTATTGAATTTTCTGGCTTTCGTTCTACTACCGAATTTGCTAGGCCTTCTAGTATTACTCTACTTTAAAATTTCAATTCAAACCATGATACGGAAGCGGCTAGGGTGAAGTGGATTGAGTGAAGGTAAAATAGGCTGCTCAATCATTAGCTTTCAGTTGATCATACTACTCCTTCAAAGTGTATGCGCTCCTATAGCCCTAACGCTACCCCTTCCTTCCTCATTTCTTCCCTTGATTGTTTGAATTTCTTATCCTCTGCATGAATTTCACCATCCTCCTCAATTCTGTGGCCTCGCCTCCTACTCAACGCAGTTCCTGAATGTGATCTCACCTCCCACATAACACTGTTCCTGAGGTAATAAAACTTGGATGGATTAACGTTTTAACAACTTGGCTCGTCAACCTAGACTTTCCAGCGAGGCTCCCGGTAATACTTCCCGGGGCCGATTCAAGCCACCTTTTCTGGTTCGAATACAGCAATCTCTAGACAGTGATTGCGATACTGATCTCTGCATAACTTCACAAATTCCGACATTGGTTGAAGATGACTGCGCTCGCAATTCCACCCTGACGTAGCCGCTCTAGGGTCTTTGAGATTTTGTGTGAGATCTTTCAGCGGTTTGTAGACTCTCGGTTTACCTAGCACTTCCTTGGAAATGATCGACGAGGCTGTCGTACACTTTATCAACATTAGCATTAATGGCATCTTCCCATGAACCTGCAATGTTAGCAAAGTATCCTCAATCATTTGGGTTTCGTCTCCCCAATTCAGCAGCTCTCATCACACAAAAAATGCGTAGAGCGAAAAGGAGGCGGGTATTGCGTACCGTGTAGGACTTATAAACAGCTACACAGGTCAGGCGGAAATCACTTTGAACTCGATGAAGATCTATCTTATATGAAACTGTCCAACAGGTAGCATATATTTCCTTCGGAAATTGAATGACTTATGGAATCAAGAATAGCCATGGATGGTGTTGCTGTCTAAGAAACTGACAGTGTTTCATAATACTCACTCCATTCCAATTTAAGCCTCGACATGTTGCTGATCAGCCATTTCCCTGGAGGCAAACGCCACCAAAGGCGGCCTTCAGGGTAGTACGCTTTTCCCTGCAGAGTTCCTCAGGATTCTTGACAAACGCTTACGGCTGTACTTCTTCCTGTTATAGCTAGGTGCTTGTGCATAGGCAACGATAAGCAATGTTCGGGACACATCTTCTCGATTGCAGAACCCTATTCTGGTTTTCTTTCTCGGGCTTTTTTACAAATCGCTGTTTATGATCTGTGTGTGTTGACGAGCACGCCTACATTTACTACAGTGTTGGATGTTCCGAAAAACAATACTTTTGAAGCTTCGGAAATGCCTTCTTGTCCCAGTCTGTCCGACGACGTCACACTCGATCTTTATTATTTACTTCCTCAAATGTTCAGCACAAGCTAACGGTACAAGCATTCATGCATTGCATTTATACGAGACCCTCACCTTCAATCACCTTAGTTCGAGCCGCCTCTTCCAAGTGGTCTCGACGCTACCGCATTGGAAATCTGCCAGATTTCGCGAGAAGAGGCTCATCTATATTGCATATTTTTGGCAGAAGGACACCCATAAAAGGCTGTCAGTCTCTGTTGTGATGGCTAGGTAGATCTTGGGTAGATAGTCAAGCTGTTAAGGAGCGGGCAAGGAGCTCATTTGTTATACCTGCATCCAAATAGCCTTTGAAGTACTCCCATTCACTCGAATGCAGGCTTTTGCTGAGTAGATGTATCCACATAAAGCCTGTCTGTGCGAGCTTGCGAGGAGGGTTTTCGGGTATGACTAGTATCTCGTGCCTGCAAACTCTCCTTGCAAGCAATCGGTTGATGCAATGA
This sequence comes from Haemonchus placei, assembly GCA_900617895.1. Lineage (NCBI taxonomy): Eukaryota > Metazoa > Nematoda > Chromadorea > Rhabditida > Trichostrongylidae > Haemonchus > Haemonchus placei. The sequence goes on from UZAF01016173.1 coordinate 54,108, forward strand.
TCGGTTTCTTACATTGACTTGCACCCTGATACTAAATACGGCGGCCTTCGGTCTGCAATTTTTCCACTTCTCCCCACGTGAGGTAGCCCCAGGTAGCCTCGTCGCCAACAAATAGAGACTCTTCAGTGAGGGAAATCTTCAATGAGTAAGATCGGTGGTACGGTATATTACAGCTGATCTGACTTGAACACAGTAAAAATTAACGGACGTTTGATCGTATTGAAGTTATGTGTGCGATGTTACCGCGTCTATTTCACTGTCAGAGTTAATCTATGTGCCTATTCAATTTTTTCATGATTTCCGGCGAATGACCCCAGACATGGTATTCGAAGGTTTTCTATGTTGCTGCCGGCTCAGTGGAGATAATGTTCCTCTGCAAATTCGTTTTTAAATTGTCTTTGGAGTTGACAAGTGCATTTTTTGTAACATAAACCCTGAAGAATAAACTATCGCTGCTCATTTTTACGAGAGATCATCACTTTATTTTACAAATATTATAATGCAAAATTCCGAGCCTGCTCTGCATTTGATTATGAATGATGAATCGATTTTTCAAGAGAGACACGTATGAAAGTGAAATGAATCTGAAAGAATTAGAGCCGCTCTATAAGATTCCTATTGAATAAGCAAAGGGAGCAGTTTCATCCTCTTCTCTCTGTGTATAGGCAGCAAGGAGCATAAAGGCCTTTGAGGCAAACATGAAGCTGACAAGCTGCTTGACTTGTGTCACCCATGTCAGTCCGAATCGTGTCAAATCACTGAGCAACATCAACCTCCCACCTTCCTATTAGGGATGGATTCTTTGTGGAATCATCCAGCATCTCTTACATTCTTTGAATGGTTATGTGGAAGAAGACCACACTGCCTTCAATTTCGGTCATGCGTGATTATTATTTCGATTTCTAGATAATCGACAGAATTTGTTGGAAAATGTCTTCTTCTTTCATGGATGATGTTGAGAATGATAATCTGTACGATATTTGGAAATTACGACTGCAAACGCGTTTCAAAAACTCACAGGAGGCTTTTAAACCAACGCCGCCGCTCATGAATCGTTGAGAAGGTTCTCTTCTTTTACAGCACTCTTCTTCATGGCTCTGTTGTTTAAAAAGCTAGTGCTGCAAGTTTCGTCGGAATGTGGTTGCATTACTAAGCGTTGCCATTAACTTGAGCATTCTATTTTCCACTCAGCTTCACAATGACGGATTTGGTAAGACGACCTTTGGAAGAAGACGGTCATGGGAACAGAAACGAAAATCCAGGAAAGCAACAGAGAGGAGCTTTTCACACTGACAGTGTTGAAAAGCATGGAGATCCTGTTTTCGAACCGAACGTCGCTTTACGCAAGCTCTCCGAAGTATTTGGTAAAGAGTTTATCATTTTTGGCTGTTGAAAATGAAATAAAAACAAGTATGCAATACTATTCACATGTATAAGTAGCGCTCAGAAATATTCACTGAAACGCTCCTTTGGTCGTAGCTTTACTTCTTCTTCTTCTACTTGCCAACAACATTATTTGGTTGACAGTTTTCCTAATTACTTAGAACATTTGTCGATCAAATGATGGGGTTAGCATATGAGGACGTAGGACTTAGGAAAGACGCAATATCAATGAAAAAGGCGGAGAGCATAAACCCCGAAAGAAACCATTCAATCGCAACTAAAGAATTAGAAATATTAAAAAATACCAGGGTTGAAAGGAAAAACGTGATACGTTCCACACGACACGACACGAAGTATCGACTTGACGAGTTTCTAAATGACAGGCATTGGCACAGCGTTCCATTCTATCACTATTGGGCCAATTTGGCATTCTTGTTCTTATTTGGCAGCACAGCATTCCATGCCCTCTCCGTTTTTTACTGAATTTAGAATCGGGGAATGGCTAACTCTGCGAAGAACTCTGGCTTTCTGCTCCTCAGAAGCTGCCCTAACCATCCTTATTGTACGCGTGTGATTTGGATCATTATTCTGTGGCACACTCCATCCACGGATATATTCCTCAGTGTTCACGGGAGTAATTTATTCAGCATTACTCCTTTCGAGGTTTTGTCTTGCTCAACTCTCGGGGTAGTGCTCATTCCATTTAGCTGCAACCTCCACAAATCTCCTTTGGCTCCCAATCACGTTTTACTAGAGGGTCAAAGGAACAAGAATTGAAGTGTTCACCGGATTTACGCTATACTGACTTCATGCCATTACTTCTAAATGAGTTATGCCCGTTTTCGTTCATGAAAACTGCTTTCTCCTGGCCGAATCCTTCCTCTGTGTAAAGGACGGAGCGCCAACTCCACTTCAGCCTTTCGATTTTTTTTCCATGACATAAGGTTTTTCTGCTAGACTTTTCCCTTAAGTCCAGCCCCTATCAGGCATACTCCTACAACTTGCCAACTAATGTTGCTGCATTCTTTCAATTAATTTCGTTGCAGTGACGTAGATGTAGCTCAGCCCTTTTATGCATCTGATCTGTCTATCTTTCTGGTCGCAAAATATCGAGGTTTTCTTTTTCTTAAATCACTACGGGCGGATAGCCTGATTTAATGACGTTGCAAATTCGACGAGTCTGTTTAAGTCGAACTATTAAGATGCTCTTAATGGTTGTTACCATCGCTCTAGACGCTTTCGTGTAACTGCTGACTCGTTGGGGCCTTGTGTAATTCATGCCGTTTCTGTTGTCTCCAAAAATCGTCGTAATATTGAACAAAATGGAACAAAACTCGTGGAACATTGAACGAATTCGAAGAAAGCCGTGCTAAAAACGCGTTCCACCTGTCTTTGCGATTGAAATTTAGTGCATAGACATTAACCTCTTTTCCTGCGGGGACAAAGCAGTACGTGTTTAGTGGAACTTTTTTCCAGTACGCTTGAGCACAACAACGATAGCGCAACCAAACTTATTAATTGTAGTTGAAGTAAGAACAATCACGACTAATAAATTTATATAGGTATAATTTCCACATATGCCTGTTATTAAACATTCATGGGTGAAAGCACTCAGTTCATCCCTAGCCAAACACTAGAGCCTGTTTGAGAACACTTCATCTCACCGAATACACATCACTCTAAAATTTTCGTCTATATTGTATTCTACCATATTCAGGTTTGGACAGAGAAAATGAGCGCACCACCCGCATGTGAGCAAATTGGCATGTGGTTCGCTTGTACAGGGTCCACCATGAATTTGGTAGCAACTTTCAGGACTAATTTCCTTGTTCGGACGGTTTCTCCAAATCTGCACCTTTCCTTATGCTTATGATAATCAGAAGCCCAATATCTACTTTGGGGCTCTTAATTCGTCAGAATTTGAAAAACGGTGGAGCCTCGCAGACCTCCACCAACCGCTGTGTCTTGGCGCATTCGGTAAGTCCTTTTCCGGGATCGCTCCTCGTTTCAATATTTCTCATATAACAGTTCCCTTTCTGTGGAACTCGGCATAATTGCATATGTCGACTTTTTGAGGTTTGTCGTTGAACTGCCTACGCATCGTGAATCAAGAGGCTGTCATATGAGATTTGTTGTTTACTTGAACTCTTCGCGAGGTTTGTAAGTATGCTTTATTAGACCGATGTTTTAGCAGAATCGCCTTCTTCAGAGCCTGAAAGGATTATAACAATCTGTAACCATGCGATCAAACGTCTCCATCACCCACTAAAGCTGTAACCCCCAGGGCACGCAGGTGATCGAAAGGGGAACCACTCTTCGTAGTTCTGTGCATTTTTTTCCAATCCACCAAGCGAGTGACGGTACCAACCGACAAGTGTCAGCTGGGGTATGTCCCCATTAGGGTATCTGCGGAAAGGCCAATTCTATATAAATCCATAGCTCGTGGTCGTGATCGTGATCTCCCCTACGATTTATTTTGGGACTGGTGACCTGTATCCAAAATGCCTCGAGCGTTTTACGCGCGCACAATTGCGACTCTTGTGCTACGACCTCCGCGGTGACCTCAAAAACGCCTCCGTTAGGCTTCTGAATTCGGTGACTCCCCAAGGCAGTAAACTCTTTTAATTGCCTCATACCATCTATGTGCTCCTTAACCCTCACGTGGAGTGGCCTTGCCGTTTCTCCAATATACTCACCACCACAATCACGGCAAGTACACAATTTTGTAGACCACCCCATACATGTTACAATCACCCTCCCTTCAAGCTGGGCAAACCACACAGCTTGAGGTTGTACATCGGCGATCGTATAGCCTGATCCGAACCAGGCGCTTCTTTACATTGGAGGGTGGTACGTTCACAAAGTCAACTAAATTTTCCAAGTTGATCTTTTTAGACACTTTCTAATGGAGGCACTGTCCCCATCAGAAATGAATAGTAGTACGGAAGGAATCTTTCCTTCAATCAAGCTACTACCATGTCTGCGGATCACTTCGCCAGAAGAAGCCCTACGTGGAGTTGGAAAAAGAATAGCCTAAAATGGCACGCGATATAGCTTCGTCTAATGGCTACTACGATTTTCCAACTTCACGTAGAGCTTCTTCTAGCGATGTGATCCTCAGACATGGTAGTACCTCGACTAAAGGAAAGATTCCTTCTGTAGTATCATTCATTTCTGTAAGGTCAGTGCCTCCATTAGAAAGTGTCTAAGAAGATCAGCTTGGAAAATTCAGTTGCCGTCGTGAACGTACCACCCTCCAATGTAAAGAAGCACCTGGTTCGGAACAGGTTATACGATAGCCTATGTGCAGCCTTAAACTTTGTGGTTTGTCCAGCTTGAAGGGAGGGTGATTGTTACATGTCTGGGGTGGTCTACAAAATTACTTGCCGTGATTGTGGTGACGAGCATATTGGAGAAACGGCAAGACCACTTCACCTGAGAGTTGAGGAGCACATAGATGGTATAAGGCGATCAAAAGAGTTCACTNGTGATGAGTATATTGGAGAAACGGCAAGACCACTTCACCTGAGAGTTGAGGAGCACATAGATGGTATAAGGCGATCAAAAGAGTTCACTTCCTTGAGGAGTCATCCAATTCAGATGCATAGTGGAGGTGTTTTCGAGGTCACCGTGGAAGTCGTAGCACAGAAGTCGTAATTGTGCGCGGGTAAAACCCTCAAAGCATTTTGCATACAAGTCACCAGTCCCAAAATGAATCGTAGGGGAGAATGTGTCGCAACCATGCGTGAGCTACGGTCTTAGTTTGGCTTTCCCGCAGCGACTTTGAATGGAGATCTACCCCAGCTGACAGTGGTCGATTGTTACCATCGGTTACTGGGTGGTCTCGAGGATTCCGCAGAGCTACGAGGAGTTGGTTCTACTTTGATCACCTGCGTGCCTGGGGGTCTCGAACTACAGTGGGATGGTGGATACGTTTGATACAATTGTTGCGGGTTGTTACGATCCTTCCAGGCTCTGAAAAAGGCGATTCCGCCGAAACGTCAGCCTAATAGAGCATAATTATGAACCCGTGAAGAGCTTAAAAAAACAACAAATCTTATATGACAGTCTCTTGATTCACGATGCGTAGGCAGGTCAACGACAAACCTCAAAATGGTCGTCTTGTCCCACATACGTCCCCTATTCCAAACACGATTGCTTGGGAAGGAGCACACTGTGGAACTTGCAGAAACACAAGGCAAATGACTGCTGATTTGTTTGTATTTTCTCCTCCGATGACAAAAGTCCACCGTAGTCTAGTGAATACAAATGTATCCAGATAAGACTCGAAAGTCTTATGAGAAAACAAGTGCCATGCACTAATTGCGCGCGGCACGCGCTTCATCACACTTTTTCTGATTAAAGGGTGTTCAGAGTGGAATAAATGTTGAGACCTCAGAGTATACATGTACTCCACACTACGAGTGCTGAAGCCGGTGAGAAGAGTCATATCGCCTCTCGCAGCCATTTTCCCTCTTTTATGATTAACTGGGCTAGAATCTGTACCATCGCCAATTCTGGTCGAGAAAAATACAAAATTTAATCCGAACCTCTTTGAAAAGGATTTTTGTGAAACATGCAGCTGAGGGTTGGAGATTTTTTAGGAGTACGATTTGAACACTACGGAGCATTTGCTCTCGACTGAGAAGGGGCTGTTGCTGAAAAAATATTCGCAACTTAAACCCAGCTTCCAATCCTTTTCGAATTTCTCGGACCACAATGTGATGGGTTGCTGGATATAGTCCACACTGGAGAAGAAGGCCTGCGCTTCAAATGCACCGCTGTTGCTACTGCTAGGAAAATATTGAAAAAAGCCCGGGCGAGAGATTCTCAAGAAACTCTGCGTGTCACCGTCGATGAGTAACCGAAGCGTCCTGGAGATATAAATAGCACAGGGCTGGTAGATAAGATCACTAAACGTTCCTTCTGTCGATGCGATGCACAGTGAGCAACTCACTTGAATTCACCATGTACCAATACGAACAGAAGCCCTACAATTTCAAGAGGACTATACGCGGTAATGTTTCTATGGAAGAGAAAACTAATGATGCAAGAGAAAGATACTCGATCACAGCGGTAGTTCAAGATGCTATGTACATCACTGCGTTCTCAAGGCTGATCTCAATTTCAAACACAAAATCTGCTAAGCGATAGGAACAAGGATACGGGATTGTTTCTCCCTGTGTTATATCACTTTGTCGCACAGATCAGCAGGCCGATTACTCACTCCTTTTTGCAGCGATGGCAAAATTGGTGGAATGGGGTCTCGTAGGAGTGACATGTTCGGGTCATCGGACCGGCTTGCTTTTTCAATAAACGTGCCTTGACATTTGCATAACGCTTTTCATGCTCTCTATCAACTGCCAGCCCCACCTTGAAGAAGCACTCAGATTGGTTGCCTAGCATTATTACGGTCTTATTGGCCAAATGATAGTGCAGAAAAAAGTAAATGCGAAATGTTCCTGAGCTTGCAAGATGTCGAGCAATTTCGAAGCTTTAGGAACAAATGTTTTTACATTATCCAACGGATCGAAGCACTGTTTAAAATGTTAGTAGCAATACTGTGCTCAATTTTGGTGCTACTATGTTTGGTAAGAGGCCTTAAATCTTGCGAGATAACGTGAGCACTACTCAGAGAGAAACAGGAGATAAAAAAGCCCTTCAACTACACCACTGAGCATTATGAGCGACAAACTCATCATCGACTGCGCAGAAGACTAGTCGAATTAGCTAGAGGTATAAGAGCTCCGAGAGGGAGAGAGTCCAGAGCCCTTTATCGTTTTGCCAAGTGAAGTCGCACACTCTCGTGCAATGAAAACAAAGTTCGTTTTCCACAAGCGACCATTACTTACAAAATTCGAGGGAAGTCGAGGGAGACAGAAAATGTTCAAGCGATGGTTCAGTGGGAATATTTACTGCGGACGATATACTCCACCAAAGAAATCTACCATGGGGAAAAACCGACCTTGAATCACAGCGCTAAGCTTACATGCGGCTTGCGCGAAAAGATACACATTATAACAATGAACACTGCATAGCTAAGAAATCTCATAACAATGACGCTAATGCATTAGGTATGATAAATGATAGACAAAGTCGCGACTGGTCGCGACACCCCCGCCGCCAGAACCATAGAAAGTAACTAAGCCATTAAAACTACACAAATCAAGACGACAATCAGGACGTCTGACGAAAGGCGAACAGCGGAATAGTCGGACGTCAGAAATGAATAGAAGCAGTGGACGTCTCGAGGAGGGCGAACAGCAGTCGGAAGTCGGAAGTGAATACAGCGAGAGGCGAAAACACTACGGTGACGGGGGAGGAAAAGGTGGGAAGGGATGACGACAAGGAAACGTGCACTGATTGCGAGCGCAATCGGAGCGCATTTCCAGGGCCGTGGCAGAATCTTAAAGTTTACGCCGCTTATAGGATGCTGATGATGTGGAGGCCTTGGCTGGGCAGAGAAGAACATTGTGAGTTCCGTTGCAGAAAGAGCAAGAAATTCCGCAGTCTTCAGGGTGGAGGGCTCGGAGGCACCTGTTGCAGAGACGAAGGTTGGACGCCTGAACGGCGCGTGACACAGGATCTACGAATCGGTGGCACCGTCCTGTCGGGTGATTGTCTTTGTTTTCCTCGAATGTGCAGAAAACGCAGCTGGATCTTGGTCTTGTTCTCTCAAGCAAAGCGTCAAGTTTGTTGTTCACCATTTCGAATTGACGGTTGAGAAGGTCCACTATTGCATCGATTTTTGCATTGAACGATACGGTGAACATGTTGAGCAGATCTTTGACGTCCTTGACTGCGTCGACCAACGGTTCAATATAGATAGCAACGTCGACTTCATCCATTGCTCTGAGCGAGGAGCGGTGCGGTGAATGAACTATAGAGCGGGTTAAGAGGCCGAGGCGGATGTTGGTGATGGCAGTGCTGATGTGATTGATAGACGCTAGGATTTTATGCTCAAGCTCGAGATCGTGGTTCTCGTGGAGGGGTTCTCGTTCTCATACAGGGGCTATAGTGCCGGTAGGAGTTTATGGAGTTCGCTTTGTCCGACCGTTCAGTTTCTTGGTGTTGTGGACAGAGATGGAACGCTTTTAAAACAGTTGATTGTGAGCTTGACTAGCAAACAGAGGGCATGAAACATCGAGACCGTAATCTCCAAAAAATGCTCAGTGCTGACTGAATCACAGAAAACAGCAGTGTTGGAACCACAAAGTACTTAGTCGTTGCTATTACTGCTGCTGTTCCAAAGATGGCAAGTGAGATACTCCAGTGGTTCTTGATGGTATCTATGAGGGGCATGTAATCGAGCACTTTCCAGTTTTGAAACCAGGTGGACGACGGTGTCCATGAGCTGATGTGGGAGTTAAAAAACTCCTCGTCATTGACGTGTGGTAAGAATGCAAGAGTGCCTTGTAGCGGTATTTTGTGCAATTGTTCGTTGCAGTCAGCAGTACATTGCTGAAGTACAATAGTATGTCGAGAGTCACTAGCGGTGTTTTGTTGGTGACATCACACTCGACTGAAAATGCATGTTGCTCGCAATGAATTACTATCCAAGAGTGCATCTTCGTGTAGCAAAAAGCCGTCGCTGTAGCTCCCTCTTGACAGTTGTAAGATCCGATCAGTGGTGCCAACCAGATGCTGCAGTTCTGCTGAATGACAAATTCAGCACTGTCGCGCATGTAGGTAGATTCCAGGGCAACAATCACTTCTTCTCTCGATGACAGTGCTATCAGGGAATCGCCATTCTTGAGTAGCCTCATGAAGGGAGTGGAGATTGGAAGCACTTGAGCTATGTCTACCCGAACGTTTCTTAACCGAATCATTGGAACATTCACACTTAGCCGAAGTTACTTCCACATCGCAGGCACAGATTATTTTGTTTCTGCAATGATTGTAAGTTTCACGGGCTTCCTCTGCAGAAGAGCATTCAACCGGCAGGCAATAATCTGTGGGGACTAGTGGAGTCTCCGTATGCGCTATCGCAAAGGACTCCAGAAGAGGACTAACCGGCTTGGGGGGGAGAGATGATAGCTATTGAAGTTTCATTCATTGTCTGTTTAAGGTATGGTGGTAAAGCAATAGTTCTGGAGCTTTTTTTATTGTGGAGTGATACTTGAATGCGTAGTCTCACAGTGGGCTTCCATTCCAAACACTCCGCTATCTCGTACACAACTTCAGTTCTTGGCACGTTAGCAACGCGATAAAAGGAGCATGATGGTAGTGGCAACAAGCACCCACATAGCGGTCCTCCACAAGCAGGCTTGCAACCGGAGTACCCCGGATATTGAGACGCATTTTTAAGCTCCTCGATCACACTGTTTGGCTTTATTTCGGAACATGCTTCAAGTGTGCGAGAGTCTAGATCAGCACACCTGAGGGCACTGAAGACCACCTAGTCCTCTAGTGAGAAATGGCGTGCATTTCGAATAGCGAAATTCTACTGAAAGTCGTTCTATTAGTATTGTTCCTACTGATCTATTTGACTGCATAAGGCTGAAGCAGGTCATGTTGGTAAATTCGTTGAAGAGAATTACCCTGTTGAACTCGAACATACATTTATTGCGAGAGTTGCAGATGATTTCCACGTTATATCTAGGGTACCCATGTTGACACGCGTGCACTTGCTTGAGCGCCGCGAAAACACACAACACAATAGTCACGGCCACTATGCTTGCGCGATTGAGTGGCTGCGGACTGAACGTGGTGTGCTGTATGTGTGAGTCACCCTTGTGCGCGTAGTTGACGGCGTCTGTCCCCCTGCGTCCGACGGGAACTGACCTCTGTTGAGCGCCGCGAGGACCACTGCGCCATCGTCTCTTTCTCGGCTTTTGTTTGCCTTCGAGCGATTAGTTGCAGCCTTGATTATGAGAGTAAACGTGGAGAAGATTATGCAGCAAATCATCGCGAGGGATACTATTGCTCATGTGGGCCAGCAATGGGGATTACTGAGCAGTGTTTTCGACAGCGATGTCTTTGAAGCATCACAGATATGTGGGAGAGTACATACACTTTACGAGATCGAATTTCTGTTGCTGCTTCGATTTTACGAAATATCTTACCGAAGCAATTACGCTGCCGTTTTTCGATGTGAAAGGTAACTGAAAGACGAGTTCGCTAGATACGTTCGTAAAGGTTTTGCATGTTGATCGGACGCACAGTTCGAATTTCCGCCGGAGGCTTCACATGCAGTTGATGGTCTTTGTAAGTGAGCGGATGCATGGCTTCTGCCGAGTTCCCTAGAAACACTACCAGGAGGCTTGCAAAATTGATGGGCGTGCGAGATGGAGAATCACTGTCCCCATGATCACGCTCTGCTGCTTCCTTAATCGTCTGAATCGCTCTTAGCTTTGCGGCACGACTCGGTTTTTTTCAGTGTTCCGTGACCCTCATCTTGATGATTCGCTACGAGTGACTCCTGGTCCAGTGTTCCCTCGAAATTGGGTTTCTCTTCAGATTTGCTCGAAATCTCCAGTGGGTAAATCTTACTCACGGGCCTGTGCCATATGTGTTGGTTGGGAATCAGAAGTTTCACTGATCTCAACAGACCGTCATTGCTTCCTACCAATTCTATTATTTTTCCGTAACATCAACTGCCGTGGGGCAGATTGTCTTGCTCCACAAGTACGATTTCGTTGGCTTGCGGCTCTCGTAGCTTGAAATGATGAGGTTGTTTTCTATTCGCTATCTGATTTTCACGTAAGGCGGTGAGGTACTCAATATGCCACTTTTCCCAGAATCTCGTAGTTATCATTTCACCATGCTTGAAGGCTTGTTTCGCCTGTTCAACTGTTTGTATAAGGGTTGGGTCGAAAGATGGGCCCTGATCTTCTTGCCCGTCCACCGTTGTCAAGTTGTTTCAAACTGCTTCGAAGGAAATCGACAGGTCTGATAGGGATGTCCTCAATATTCGATGGGTCCAATACTGTGAGAGGCCTTGTGTTCAAGATGGCTTCGATTTGAGTTACCACCGTGTACAACTCAGCGTGTGACAGTTTTCTTCTACCAATAGATCTGGTAGAGGCGCGTTTTACGGAGCCTACGAGCCGCTCCCAGGCTCCCTCCATCCATGGTGCTCCTGGAAGGTTAAACAGCCATTGTATGTGCCGGTTAGCACTGTATGACATGACGGATTCTCCGGTTTTGGTCTTGTACTGCTCAAACATTTCGATAATGCGCTGGCCTAGTTTGAAGTTTGTACCGCAGTCAGTCCGATTGAGTACTGGAACTCCTCTTCTGGATATGAATCCTATGAAAGAATTAAGGGAAGCTCCGGCTGATAGATCCTCGACCACTTCAAGATGTAGCGCTCTTGTTGTAAGTTGTTGTTGTTTCTCTTAGGTTCATTCATATCTCAGCGAAAAGTTGTTTACTTTCCTCGTACTTAGCAACTGCCTCGTTGGGGCTACTTGCACAGAAAAGGATATTGTCAACATAAAAATTGGCAAGAATTTCTTCCGCGAGCGGCGTCTTTTTTGACTTGAGGAATGTCAATAGAGACATGTTCAGAATGCTTGGCGAGGGTTTGGCTCCGAAAGGTACCCTCTTGAATCTGTATTCCACAACGTTATCCCGAGTGGGTGGTCTGTCTCGGTTCTTCAGCCAAAGGAATCTACAGAGATCCCTATGATGCTTATGCAGTCTTATTTGAGTAAAAGCAGCTTTAAAATCACAAAGGACTATGATGTTGCTTACTCGGCTGGCGACGACGATATCATGAATTTTATTGATCAGGGACTCCCTTTGAGTGTCACGTCGCTTGAAGAAAGTTGGCCCTTTCGTTTGGAGGATGCGTCGAATACAATCCTCAGTGGTTTCGGTTTGTGTTTACGCCACACTCCAGAATGAGGCATGTAATATACACCAGCTAAATTGGGCATTTCTCCATCTACTCTCTCAATGATATCATCATTTTCGTACTGCTCCATTATTTTCCAATACCAGCGTTTCTGCACAGGGTTGCACTCCAGTTGACGGTGGAGGCTTATCGAGCGCTTCACTGCCGACGGGTAGTTGTCGGCTAGGTCCGCTACCTCAGGAGTAAGCGGGAAGGGTGTTGTTACAACGCCGTTTTCGAAGGAAATCTTTTCAGAGTATTCTTTGTAGTACTCTACGACTTGCGAGCTTTCGGCACTTTCATTAGGAGATATGCCAATTCCTTCCAGCTCAAAGAGCTTGGTGAGCAAATCATGTTCTGTTTCATCGATTGCCGTCATAGCGCGTGTTATCATGGTCATGCTCGTATCGTTTTGGACTTCCAACAAACCACGTCCATAGACTGTAGGTTCAAATATGGTGCGAGCCATGCGAAGCCCAGATGGTGTTCGGCAAATACCTCCATTCTCCAGTACGAAATTGTAATAGTAGTCGAGGCCAACTAGTACGTGTGGTGTATGCAGCTCACCCCTTATGTGTTGGTTGCAAATGAGGATGTTTCTTTCTTGCAAAAAGTCTTGAACCATGGGGCAAAATTTGACTGCTGGAAATCCATTGGTTAGCACCGGTTTCGTCTGTATAAGAATATCTAGGTCCTTGTCGTACGCTGTGCCGATCTTGACATGAACCACGTTGCTTTGGATGTTTCGATTCTACCACCGATTCCTGACATGACGCACTGCTCAGTTGAAGCATTGGAAGACCTAGTTTGGAAGCGAAGTCTTCTTGGATAATCGTTTTCTGCGCTCCTGTATCAAAAAAGAAGGTAGCTTTTTCGAACGTTTATGTGTCGTGGTTCCAAATATCACCTACGGCTGTCATCAAAACAATTTGTTCATTGCGGTGGGAACTGATGCAGTTCTCAATAGTCGCAGGATTCTCAGATATCGCTGTCGTGGGATTGTCCGTAAAGTGTCTGTGACTCTGAGTTGAACCTTTGGAGAAATTTTTCGCCTTATTTCCCTCTGACTTCGCGTTATCGTAGCGATCCCTAGAAGCTCCTGGTCCGGAACTATGCGCGTCGGTGGCATTTCCAATTCTTGCAACGTTGTTGTTGTTTATTTGCCCTTTCGACTGACGCTCGTTGTTTGAGAGATGCTGCTGTGGCGTGCTGCGCGGGCTGGTGGTATTCTCGTCCTTGTTTTCGTAGGCGTAACAGAGCCTACTGTGGTGAGGTCGGCTGCACAGCGGGCAGTCATTTCTCGCGCATTGTTTACTGGAATGCTGGTCAGAGTAACATTTCCAACATAATCATTACGATCTTCCTTCGTTCTGCCGCGGTCAATGGTGACCGACATTGCCACGGATGATGACCGGGTTTCTCGCATATCACACATTCTTGGGAGATCTTTTCTGTTTTCTATTTGAATTCTTCTTGAACTCTCTGATGTGTGGCTGGGTGCGGGCCTGGATGTACGATTTTGCGGATATTTCCTTATCAATGATGTCCATGACCTCTTCGACTACGAGGTCTTCTATTTCTCTTATTTCAATGAGTACCGGTTCGACAATGTCTCACGGAAATTTTTGTAGTATAGTTTCGATCCACATCGCATCATTTGTCAGACGGATGTTTTGTCCTGCAGAAGTCATCTGGTTCAGGAGCGAACAGATTTTGTCGTACACCATTTCATTGCTCTCGGCACTTTTGTTCGATTGAGGCAGATTCATTAGTTGTTGAACAATTTGCGACCTGTTGATAGACTTACTCTCATACTTTTTCTTGAGACTCATGACCATCCAGTCATAGTTCTGAGGCACCAATTGGATACCTTTTATCGCTCGATCAGATCTTCCTTTCAGACTACCTCTTGAAAGCATCATTTTCTTGATGATTGTCAGTCTGTTGTTGTTATGTACAAGAGTCTCGAATATTGACCAGAATTCTGGGAATTCTTTTGCGTTACCGTAAAACTTAGGCAACTCCACACGAGGAAGTGGCAGCGTAGAGGATGCTGCTGCATTCAACTCTTCGTTTAGTGAAGCGGATGTGTCATTGTGTTCATTAAGCGCATGCGGTACGTTCGTTGTGTCGTCATACTCTTGAGCTTTGTTGCGAAGACCCAATTTTCGAGCGAGCCGTTTTCGATTGCTATGGGCCTCGGTAAGCCGAGTGATGACCATGAGACTCAATTACGTAGCATCTTTCATTGCTTCTGTGAAATTCGTCTCTTTTTCAATGTTTTCCAGCTCGTGCTGAATGTTTTTTCTGTCTTCTCTGTTCTTTGAACTATTGTAGTCATCCTTTATCCTATCCACAAGGGTTTGCAGACTGGCCTTGGCCTGGTCGATTTGCGCAAGGCTGCCCCTGTGAAGGTCGATGCTTTGCAAGACTTCTTCAAGTTGGGTTTTGTCGTCTTCTGAATATTCTGGTCGGTCCGCGTACGATTTGAAGTTCTGTACCAGTGTTTTCAAGGTGAGCGCACTATGAAGGATAGGTTTCCCATAGAAGAGAGACTCCATTTTTGCCCTTGTTGGGTCTTTGGAATCAGAAAACTCTGATTCACTGGTCGAGCGACTGGATTTTCCTACTTACCTTCGAAGAGCAGACCGAACAAAGTTTGGCCGATGCACCAAAACACTGTTCAAGCGATGGCTCAGTGGGAATATTTGTTGCGGACGATATTCTCCACCAAAGAAATCTACCATGGGGAAAAACCAACGTTGAATCACAGCGCGAAGCTTATATACGGCTTGCGCGAAAAGATACACATTACAGTAATGAACATTGCATGGCTAAGAAATCTCATAACAATGACGCTAATGCATTAGATATGACGAATGATAGACAAAGTCGCGACTGGTCGCGACAGAAAACCTTGAATTGGTTTTGATTCGGTTTTTTCTCAGAGTATTCTACCAAATCACTGGACATGACACACGATCGAAGAATGTTTTCTCCAGATCCGAGAGGGCTAGGGTTAGGAAGCATTGTCTACGCTTTTCTCGAATTTTTTCAATTCCTCTTGCACCCTGTACTATGCTCTCCACAGCGTCGCTCAAGATATGTTGAAAAGTCCCTGGTAGGCCGAGAAACAAGCACCCATTATCCTTCCGTCTAGGCACTACTCAGCTTGGTAAATTTCCCATCAGTGCATTCTTTGCTACTCGCCTATCCTTACTTTTTGGGAGAGTTTGATGGCTATGCCAACAAGAAGAGGTATGTGCTGCGATGCTACATGATTCTTCGCGGGCACTACCACTAGTATGTTATTACATTTGTGAGGGAGTCCTCCCCTACTACATAGGCGATTTTCGTTAGGTATCGTCCACTGCGGTAAACTACCTTTCCAGTCTCGGAGTGTTAGGTCGTAAGCTGCAGCTAAGTTTGACACTCTGCATACGACTTCTTATTTGGCTCTATCTTCACAGCCTCGGCTCGATAACTTACGCTTACACTTACGTCCGTCCGAAGTAATATTTTGATGCTTATTTGTTTATACACTGGACAACCATTCACTCTAATAAGCTATAACCTGTCGCCTGTCGTCCCTTGACAAAACTTCCCTCGAGCGGATGACAGTAATTTTCCCAATAGCACCTATCGCGAGCAACAGTGATCCAGTGGATCGTTCTCGCCCGAGGGAGCTGAGGTCTAGTATTCTCATACCTTTTTATTAAAAACTCTGCTCATTGCGCTAGTGGGATTCAGTAACCGCATAGGTCCAACGATCATCACAATATTGCATGACGTGTGCGGCCCATCTGATTTGCTATTTCTTGGCGTAAGCAACGGCATCTCTGATCTTTGCTCGTTGGAGCTTGGAACTCTGTATTCCCTTCTGCTTTCGAGGTACAGATTAGTTTTGATGATCGCCTCTTCCACAGCGCGTTGAATGGCGCTGACTGTGTGTTCAATCACTTTCGTAGAGTCCAAGCCTTCAGGACGTACGGCAACGCAGTAGGGGCAGCAGTAGTAAAAAGGTGAGCGCGGAGCCAAATCTTCACTTTCTTCTTCACTTTTCCCCCGATATTTCTTAGTCTGATACACTGCACTCTGATGAGTTTTGATGATTCTGCATGTGCGCAACCTAACTTATCAGGGCGCAAGGTCGCGCACCGGCAGCCTTATTCAAATTTATGCCATGAGCTAACCTTCCTGGGCAATACCTTGTATCCTACCGTAAAACTTGAGAAACCTTGACAAAACGATGACTCGTCTTGGGTAAACTGCATAGACAATGGGATGAAACAAAGGGGAAGGAGAGGCTGCTAGGCGAGCCTCAATTACAAGTGGCCTGCAGTTTCGACACCATTCTGTTGGAACCGAGGAATCAGGCTACATAATCACTTGATTCCACCCAGAAATCGGGCAGAAATCTAGATGTTTCAAAATTTGTATTATCCAAACAACAGCCTGTTTTTCAGTCGCTTTCGTCCTATGTGTTCATACAGAATGGGGCAAACTTATGAAAACAAAACACGGGTGTATTACCCTCAGCTACTAAGAAGTCGTGAATTTCTAGTTTTTTCCACTTTTACTCTGCCCTATTTTTTACCCACTACCAACACCCCAACCCCACAACAGAGAAAGAAAAAACAGCCAGATCTATTTCGAATGATTTCGTTGGAGCGAGCACAGAGGCATTCTGTTAAGAGATAAGATGGCTTTCCACTGACCACTGAAGAATAAAGTTTGAGCAATCAAAATAATCGTACCGACGCCGCAATACTGCTACTGATTCGTGGTCAACCGACGTTTTGCGAGTGATTCATCCAAACCGTTAAATGACCAAATTAGCTGCACTACTGCATGGATGCGTATATCCGTACACAGGAACTAATGGACAGGTCAGCGTTTGTGCGTCCTTCAGAAAGTCGCATAGGCACGATGAAGATTGTGAACGTCACGTGAGCGCGGCGAGGAAACAGTTATGAAAGGGAAAATCAAACGATACGTTTCATATTGCTACTTTAACAAGTCGTAGGTAAGCGGTAGTGGTGAAACGGTTGTCTGTGGTCGGATGCCTTCTCCCGTTTTTGTATAATCGCCACGCGGGACTTGCGCCTCAAACTTGGGTAATTAAACCTTTATCGTTACTGTGAGAATCGTGTACAAGGCACCAAAAACCGGCATCATTATGAGATTATTAGCAACACCGTAAGAAGTGACAACATGGTGGCAAAGCAAGATGAGTTAAAGAGATCGAGGTGACAACAGAAAAACCTAGCAACACTAGTTAACATATCGAAATAACAATAATGGCATTTCTACAACAATAAACAACGATATCGACATCATTACTAATTAACATGGCAACATCAACGGCACTACAATGAACGAGTACAACAAGAGAACTTAGGGCCTAGAAAGTCTCGCCAAGTCGCAAAGAGAAAAAACATAAGGAATTATCGCACTCCGTGCGAGCACCCCTTGACAGCGCCTGATGATTAATGAAGTGTGTGGACTTGGGAAGTCCCAAAACTTCTCAATGATACGGTAATCAGGAACCTTTAATCCATTGGGTCGCGCATGATGGCGGCCTTTGATCAATAGGTCGCAGTTTTTTTCCGCGACAAGTGGATACGTGGTGCAGGCGTTAGCGTGCGTAGGCCAGCGTGGCATTCAAATAAAAGGCATAGTATATTGAACGATACAAGAAAGAGCTTCAATTAAAAACAGATCAGGATGTAGCAGATATGTCAGTGTTTCCGTTTGCGAGTCGATCGTGACCCTAGGGGACCCGTCAACAATGCGGCAAAGGAGCAGGATTCGCCAAGGTTGTAGGTAGGGCGGAATGTCAAGCAAAAACTTCATTGTCAATACTACCACATATAGCACATAATGTTAGCAAACGTGTCAATTCCGCCGATTGGCAATCACCCATCAAATCCGACAAACGATTCCGGGAGTAGAGTTACGGAATCGTTTTCCACGCGCGTCATACCACTTTGTCGAAATGATAAGCAAATCGAGCAGTTGACCCACCTACTAGGTACGAATTGATAGTGCAGGGACTTGAGTGCATGGTATGGAGGTTGAGATCCTCGACGCATCCTCATTTTGCTTTTTCATGAAACGTGTCTTGAACGATAACAGAACTTTTGCTTTGTGTTGACTATCTACGACCCTCCTACGCATATAAAGGTCTCCGAGTGCGGTGTTTGTAGAAGAAATTTTCTTTCCACCGCCGACCGAATAGAGGAACCCTTCTAACTCAAGATTGCGTTACAAAACTTTCGGTACCGCTATGCACTTCAAATCAAGGGCGGTCGGAAACTCACCGAGCAAAACTCCGAAATATTGTTCATCTTTGCAGGGATACTGTATCTTTATAGGCCGCACCAAATGCGCTGACACAAGCGAAAAGACATTCAAAAAGTTTTGATGGAAAAAAAGCAGGATCAATTCAGCGATTTTTCAATCAGAATTCTACAGTCACGGGTGGGCTGCTCTAGAACGGTCAACTATTGAGCCGTCATCGTTGATTTTTATCGTTCAGAGTAAATCGAGGTCAGCAATTAAACTCCGACACCACCTCTCCTTTCAACTTCTCTGCTAACCTTCAGAGTCCGACATATCAGTCAGCCCCTTTTTGCACGTGCCATTCGCAATCACACAAGATATCGAAATTTGCCGACAATAGAATAGTTCGAAAAGTCACGACCCCAAGCATTTCTCCTAGGGAGCCCTCAAGGGGTTTTGGTCGTGATCTAACATACTTGTTTTCAATGCTCGACGGAGTAGAAGCCTTATTGGCACTCGAACGACGAAAAGTCATAAACTCTTCTAGCTCCTAGCACCATTGAATTTGAGTCTATAGAAGGAATCACTTAGGCTAGCTTCCGCTTAAAGGCTCCGAGAAGCTATGTTCTCTCTCGCGATTTGATTGACCGCCGCGGAATCGCATTGTTGATCGCCATTCACGGTCTCGCTTTCCACTTGTTATTGTTACTCTTTATCTTGTTATTTATTTCGTTGCTAAACCTATTTCCCAACAAATGAAATGTTGATTAATGAGCATATGTCCAGAGTAATCTAAAAAAATGTTTTCCCAATTATAATCAGAACGCCAACATATCTAAGCTAAATGCACCACACAATCCAACTTCAAGGTTTTTGGATGAGAAAAACAACTTCTGAACAGTCAGAAAATGAATCCTGATTGGGATCTTCACTCTTCTTTGCAGTTATTTGAGAGTTCCACTCTTCTTCGCAGTTATTTGAGGGTTCTTATCACGAATGTTCGATGCTGTTTCAAAGAAGTGAGTTTCGATTTTTTTTTTTTTTTTGGGAGAAACATTCCAGGAAGCAGATCCGGCTCTACTTCTACCACGCATGGGCCTGATCAGGTGTCGACTGGAACAGAAAAAACGAAATAAGCGCGATTCCGCGTTTTTTCTCTTAAATTTGTCTGTCTGTCGATCTTCACATTTTTAATAGAGAATCTTTACAAAGTTAACGCAGCTTGTCGAGCTCTACAAAGTGGTTGATTTGAAATTTAAAGAAGTTCGGTTTTAAAACTTCGGTCTACTAATGTTCCTAGGGCCACGTTATTTCCAGCGACGCTAAATTGGAACCAGGTATTAGCTCCTATTTCAGTAGCAACTAAATGCAAAGTGACCTTGTTAATCGGAAACAGTTTTACATACGACATACATGCACAAGAGCGTACCCGTTCGCTTGAAAATGCGAATTTCTGAGTATTCTCGATTGATGGCGCACAACAAAGCAATCATTCAATCAGCCGATCAATGAACACTCTTTCTCTGCCATTTGAACCAAATGGCTAATTGAGGGGATCGAGTAAAGGAGTTGGACAGGGAATCGGCGCTCGAGGTACCACTTCGGAATGAAATTATGGACCTATTTCGACATAACATAGTGGCTTTTTCTTTCTGTGAAAAATAGGATTCAGTCTCTTGTGCTTCCGAGTGGGATCGAAGGCCAGTCATGAAGTGCCGGGATCTAAACAAGTGACTATTTCCTACAACTATAGTTGTTTTCAAAGAGTTCAGTATGAATAATTCCGATGAAGTTGCGAAGACTTTCCGAATACCAGAAATCGGCCGAAGCTCGATGCCAAATATGTATGGCCACCACTTTTCATGTAGTTAATACTTGTACTGGATGTCGGGTACATGAGTTTGGCGATAGTTGCATAGATGTATATATGTACACCGGTACTGTCCTGTATAGGTGAGACAGAAGTACATGCTGCATTACTCTGGTCGATGTGGTTATCGAGCCGTGTTCGTGTGTACCCCCAAAATGAAGTGGCACCTGTTCATAATAGCGGAGATTATCCTAGATCGTAAGATTGAGAATAAGCCGAGTGACAAGATTGCTGAGCCCGCCTATTTTCGGTCCGGTGAACGGCCGTAGTTGTTTAAGCAGGGCAAGCGATCCGCATCAGCTTTTCCTCATCGATGCCTCCAGTCACGATCCGCATCGGCACAGCACACCAGTTCTTCACTGTGACTGTGAGTGAGCGCGTCTTATGCCGAAGCCTGTCCGATAATTGGCTGTGCTCGTATTCGTCAGGATTCGCTTAAGGAATGATATACAAGTCGAATTTGCTTACAATCGTCTGATCTCAGGATCAGTACCGTGACCAGTAACGAGCCTCTTGTTCATATACAACGCTACAGCTGTTGAGATCCACTCACGTGCGTGAAAGAGCAAAAGGTTGCAGCTTCGAATCCTGCCGTGGTGGCTAGATGTTATGAAGTCCAGACTTTGCCGAATGCTTATTGGATCGAAAGGGCCATACAGATGAGTGGAGTTCCCCTCAGTTCTCGCGAGTTCATATACAAGACAAAAATCATTGTGCCGGAGAAAGTGAAAAATATAACATCTTATGAAGAACATTGAGCACTGTTTCGTGTAATGAGAGAAGAGATTTGTAATTACGACATAATTCATCAAAAAGGCCTTTCTGATTAAAGAGGCTCCTAGAAATGCACACACTTATTTTGTGAAACTTCAAAACGATTACAGCCCACATCTCGTCTCGCCTCGAAATGTGATAGGTTTATCACAATTTTATGAGTACTTTCAATAGATTCGAAAGCCTTCTGATTATTTATTCCAGAGAGCATGGCCGCGAATGACGAGACCACAGAAAATTTTTTAGACCGAGAACTCCGAAATTTATCTTTCTCAGGGTAAAGTTTTTCAAATTTCAAATTAACGAATTGTAGAGCTCGGCGAGCTGAGTCGAACTACGTAAAATTCTTTGTAGAAAGTTGCAAAGAACATAGGTATAAAAAGCAGAAAAATCGCGTTTTTGTCACGATTCTTCAGAGGGTACTGTATGCGGCTTAAACTACGAGAAAACATATTGCAACATTCTTATTATAATATTTTCCAGCAATGCACCATTCGTTATGGGTTGTTGGATATACCCGAAATAGATTGGAAGGCAAAGTTCTAAATGCGTTCAAGTGCCGGAAACCGTCTTCCAACATTATCAAGAAAAAACTTCTTTGAAAACATGCAGAATGTCAAAGAGAATTGTGTAAACCCTCATCACATGTAATCATTTTATATCTGCAACTTCGACGACTTCTTTTCCACGGTATTGGTCTTACTAATTATTATTTAATTCTTATACGTTTTCGATGTTTCTAAGCTTTTTCAATATACCTGAAAAGACCGAAGAAAGCTAAGAGTGAGTTAAGAACAAATAAATGAAATTAAAGTCTAAATAGTAGTCAGAATGAAAGAGCATGCCAGCACTAACAAAAGTTCCTATGTTGGAATAGCGACCAAAATGAAAATCAATGCGACTGCTTCTATCGATGCCGCTCATAATCATTCTCTCAATATTATTCTCCAGCCAAAAGGAACCGTGCTTCTGCTGACAACACCAGTCATAGCATTGTTTTCAAGAACATGTTAAACTTATGTTTTTTTCGACTTATTGCATGCGAAAACTCGAAGCAAGCTGAGTGCTTCACCGAAAACCGGCAGGCGTTGATCTTGGAGGAGACCCCTATCTCATATTCACAGGCACCCTAACATTTATCGAGAATAAAATTGGTCAGTAGAATCAATCTAGTACAAACAGGAACGAGAACTGTGTCATGAGGAAATTGGTAGCTGAGCGGAACCAGATTCCTCGAAAACTGAGACTACGGTGGGCCTTGACGTGTTGGAAATAGATACTACTATGTTATGATACCCATGACACAAGGATTTGACGCCGTCTCTTTCTACGATTCCTCAGGCAACGAGAATGCTAATATTCACAGTAAACGTGTTGAAAGCCTCCCGCCTACAAATCTCATGTATCAGGGCAGGATCAGGGTGAAGTTTAACCCCACATCTCATGACGCTGCAGAGTATTACCACCTACCCACGAGGCAAGAGTTAGTAATTGATGAATATCGGAACACTGCCCCTTTTTTTCGCAGAAGAAACTTGACTTCGTATAGTGTTCGATGGTATTTGTAGGAGATTCGGGTGGAACTGAAGTGTTTTCGTACATTTTTCCCATCTTTTGACGGAAAAATTTCACTTTTTTTCCATTTCAGCTCAGCATATTGGAGGCAATGTTTTCGTACGTCGTGGGGCTTTACGTCAAAAGAATGTACACGAAATAAAGTAAGTGCTGATAACGCAGAACATTTAAAACCGTCAATCACCTAATTCTACCCTTTTTGCTGAGATGAGCACTTTGCGGCTGCTACCTCAATTAGTTTTTCAGAGCGCACAAGTTCACCGCTCGGTTTTTCAAGCAGCCTACCTTCTGTTCGCATTGCAAAGACTTTCTATGGGGACTGAACAAGCAAGGTTTCCAATGTCAAGGTCAGATATTTCATTTTATTTTCTCCGTGAGTTGAGCAAAACGTCTTTTACAGTATGCTGCCTCGTGGTACACAAGCGCTGTCATGAATTTGTAAACTTTTCTTGTCCAGGAGCTGACAAGGGAGTCGATACAGATGTTAGTGCATCCGAATAAACGGAGCAAATATTCAATTCTTGCTTTTATGTTCCACTAGCAGTGTCTTGTGAGATTTGCTAACACTTCTGCATCGACTATCCATTTTGTTTGTGCTTCTTAGTCTAGGACCCTCGTCAGCAACATAAATGGAAAGTACAGACGTATTCATCGCCAACCTTCTGCGAGCATTGTGGTTCGCTGCTTTATGGAATATTTCATCAGGTCGGTAACAATTCTAGAAAAAATGCAATGGGTTATATATTTGCCAAATGAGCCACGCTAACATGTACGTGACAATAGGAGATGCTTTGGATAGAGATGATAATTTCCGACCTGATTTTCTGATCTTTCTGATCTTTTCACCAAGGACCCTGGCTCCGGCAAAATCGAAGTGTGAATTAGTGTAGAGCGCACAACTCACTGTACGGTTGCTTCACCCATTTTGACTGTGTTTCCTTCACTGCATTTATTGACTAAATCCTCATTGTCCCAGCTCTCATCCCTCCTCCCGGAAGGGCGGGGGTGGGACTTGAAAGAATCGTCGGATGCCTTTCTCACCTCATCTTTTGTTGCAAACTTTTTTTCCGCCCAAAAAGCGCTGTAGGTGGCTTAACAGTCAGGTCAGGGCTGTAGAGGGCCTGAGCGACAGTCATTCATCCATACTTCTCCGCCCGGGTCGCCTTTGCCTTGGGAGGTCGGGGGTTGTCATGATGTAAGTAGATTTCTGCATTCGATTCACGATAAGGGTCGACTTGATTTTTCAGTTTCTGCAGCTGTTTAACGCTTGTGGAGGCGTCAATCGTCTCTCTCTTCTCCTGCAGTTCCCAGTGTTCAATGCCTTTTCTAGACCACCAAAAAGACACGGGAACCTTTTTGGTTGAGGGTCGGCGTTTGAGATGGCTCCAACTGTTCTCCTTTGTCGACCCACTGTCGTTTCCTCTTGGGGTTATTGTGAGAGAGACCACTTCACACTACCAGTAATCATCAATTTGAGGAAGTGGAGCTTCCTTTGAAAGATGAGAAAAAAGTGCAAGTGGACACCCTCCTCGAGAGGTCATAAGCGAACACCTCATGTGAGACCCATCGGCGAGGCTTTCTTACTTTGCCGAGCTGATAGAGCTGTCATGCACACGACACGCACGCCTGATGACGAAATACCAACATCCATGCAAACGAAATACTTGAAGATCAAACATGGAAAAAAAAGGTATGCATCAACCTAATATATATAACGCCAAAATTCAAGGTAGAAATGGGTACGAGTTCAATACACCCGCTATCAGCTATTTGCACAAGCGGGTTTTCTTCCAGTATGTATGGCTACTGGAGTGAGACTTCTTTGCCAACACTGGCATGCGAGCAGTTGAAGGGCATCATGAAATTCATTGTGATTGCTATAGTATCCGTTCAGAAGGCTATTAACACGTTGGCGACCATGCGTCCCGATGCCAGGACGCACGTTTTTGGCTCGCTGGAGTATTTATATTATATATCAGGTGTTCCTATAATTTTTTCATGTTTTCATGTATCAGCTGAGCTCACAGCCTTCTAGAGAATCTTGAAGCATAACGGGCAAGGAATCATTCATTTCTAACGACAGATATAAGAGAAAATAAAGGTTCATGTGAGGACAATATAAAAGCGCTGTCGCCGCAGGCTTAATCGATACAGATATGAAATTCAGTCAAAGACAAGTCAGGAAGAGGCAGAAAGGCCGGTGTTGTGAAGATATTACTATTAAAATGGTCTATTGCGAGTCGATAACGAACGTGCTTACACCTCCACGAAGATGGCAGAGGAGCAAAACTCATCGAGGTTGTCAGTGGGGCGAAATGCCTAGCAAGAGCTCTAGTGCCATTCCTATCGAATGCAAGAATGTTGCTTCATTTCTGATCGCAAATGACAGTGTAAGGCCAAAAAGTTGGTGCAGCAAGTTGCTAACTTACTTGAACGTTGGCACGCAACCCTCAATCGTTTTTTCTGAAAATTTACGGAAAAACTATCCGCAACAAATAGAACGATCACTCTCTGGCTATGAATATCGAGCGTACCATCCCCCCACAAAAAAGTTGCTATAAGAACAGCAAGATGGTGTTTTTTGAGAGGTTCGCGGGCAAGGGTTAGACCTTCGTGGTTATCTCGGTGCCGGCGTGAAAATTGTCGTTTTACAAGATTTTTTTCCTATTCCTATTTCCTATTTCTATTCAAACCTCAATCGATGTTGGGTGTCCTTCCCCCGACAATTGCGTCGCGTTCACCACACACGATCGCGCGCAGTCGCTCGCTATGATATGGAGGTCCTAATTTCTAGTGGAAGAATACTGTAGTCGCCGCGGAATAATTGCCACTGTCGTGGAAATTCGGACAGAAGTACGGTCACCTATCAATGATAAACCCCAACTTTATTTGATAATCCTTGGCATCCTTATGGAAAACTCGTAGCTCCTTTCTTGTAGAAATCCGTGTTTTTTGATCAAAAAACTTGATCGAATAGAATTTGATTATCCATTTCCTCATTCAATGCGTTTGCAACCACTGGAGTATGTTCTATTTACATGGCTATATGGTGGAACCAACACCGGTTTTCGACTGAGCTTCATTAATTTCTGCTGGATCACCAAAAATGTATGCCGTTAGGCTCGTCCTAATGAGCTTCACATTTTTGCTGATCTCTATATTGGAATGTTTCCCCGATCGCTTCATTATAGTTCTAATTAGTAGGGGTCTGAGTTGGCATTCCCTCGTAAGCAAATTTTATTGACAGACGACCTCTTTCTTGATGGGAATCGACATTAAACCTGGTTTGGGCAGGTTTATCCGGTATTTACAATTATTGTTTGGTAACATTATCGTAAGCATCCCGACTTCCAACAACAGCAACTATTCGCTTGATAAATGCTTGATCTTCATTGCGTTCAAAGCGCAAATCGCAGACATAAACAATCATCGTCAAGTGCACTGTGGTGCTAAGCTGGGACGTGAGTGCCTTGCACTCACGTCCCAGCTTAACATCTATCTTTTTACTGGACCAATTTTCCGATTCTCGCTAAAAAATCACATGTTCATCTTCTCACAGAGTTCTTACATTCTTACATGGGTAACATGAAGATCGGCTTCTGTCAATGACCTCAAAAGATCCCCCTTTATCCTAGTAGACAGCCTACGGGGGAAGGGAGGAGGGGGGATCGCTAGAACGGGAAGTTGTGAAGCAATTCTCAAATGTGTTCTGCTATAAGACATTGTCAGCTTATCCTTTGCATATATAATGACAAGCACAGTGGCTTTTGAGCCACGATAGAAATGGGATGTGGATTATTCCGAAAAAAGCTCTATATGACACTTCAATTTCAGGCTGGTCCTCCACTGGTAGAGGTGAAATTTGTATAGTTTTCTCCTAAACAAGTATAACTACATGCCTGCAGTATGAATAGAAAGAAACATTCAAGCTTCTGAAAAGCCAACAAACCATTTATTCGGAAAAACGTCTTCAGAAGTCGTAAAAACTCACCGACTAGTCCAATATTAATAGCAAGGAAGGATAGGAAATTGTGTAGTCAGGAAATGAAGAGGAAGAGGCAATCTTCCCAGCAGATGTAGTAAAATACTTACCAGGGAAGGATCTCAACTCGAAGTGGCCCTTTGAAATAAGACCTATACTGCTAGACGTGTTTTAGAGCGCTGAATTTAAATCCGCTTTCCAAATCTGCCAAGCGATTCTCTGAACGGAGTTATGAGGGTGGTTTTGGATGACATTACATACGAAAACTTAAATTACATGGAA
>UZAF01016173.1:102315-134295 GCA_900617895.1 Haemonchus placei
CGGCCACGGCAGTCCCGATCTCAATCCAATGGAACATATCTGGGGCATAATAGTCAGACAAGTTTCTGCGAATAACCGTCAGTTCCAGGGAATAGAAGAGCTGAACCGGGCGATTATCGGAGCATGGAGAGCAATCGATGAGGAACTCTTCGAGACCTAGTTTCTAGTATGCCACGAAGGCTCTTTGATATTGCTCCTAAACAAGGAGGAGCTATAGATTATTAACTGCTGTACTTATGCCATCAACATTAATAAATCATTTGCTTTCTCAGGGTGACCTTATAATTATGAAACGGTGCAAAACCCGACACTATCTTTAGAAAATTCGTAAAAAATTCGAGGTGAAGGATATTGCGACCAAAATTTGAGTACGGAGGTACTTTGTGACGAGGAATCTACCGGTGTTCGCCAAAAAATTCCATTCCGGCTGCTTTCTCCAGAATCGCAAAAATCTGGGGTGACCCTATAATTATGAAACGCACTGTATTCCGCAACTGATGAGATGTCGTAATGTCTGACGTTCGATTCGACGTTCATACTGTAGAGGATCTCCGATATCGTCACGACAGGAGAGGCAATTGTTACCTTGAGCAACCAGGGCTTTCCCACTCGACATGCGTGTTTGCTTCGTGAGCTCTATAGCAACTTCATAACCATCAAGAGATGAGATTGGTATAACGATACCGTGAAGCCGAACTTTTTAGTGCCATTTTCGAAAACCTTATGCGGCATCTTGAAGAAGAAGGTGTGAGGCGTTCGACTGCTTCTTCTCACATCATGTTCGCTTTGCAGATGACATCGTGCTTACACCGGTAACCGAGCAGGCAGAACGAATATTGGCCGAATTTGACAAACAGTGTAAAAATATCGCCTCAAAACTGAACTGAAACATGACGATGTTTATGAGAAGCGGGTTGATGTATTCCTTTTACGTCAATTGGAAAGGATATTCCTGAAGTCGTAAAGTCAACATGTTGAACGTCTTAGCTCCGAAGCTGAACAGAGGGAAACACTTAGAGTGAGAAGCTTTCGAAATCATCTACTGAGTAGTGGAGCGAGCGAAAAACGTCCTGTTTCACTCAAATTCGACACTGCGGCACGTTCTGCTTTGACGTGCACCTTGTAGTCTTCGATTATATAAAATCGAGGGATTGATAGCGATTATATTTAGTTTTCCAACTCTGAAGAAGGCGATTACGCCGAAACTTGAGCAAGTTGATACGAACCTATTCATCATCTTGGCAGCAGGATTTATAAAAGTCTTATAAGATTGATGCAAAGTCATGCCAAGATTCATCGAGAGTCGAGCATGGGTGCTTATGCATAAAAGCAGATTGGTAACGCAGTCGGCGTCATTCAACGCGCTGTGAAAAAAAATTAGGTATAGAAAGAACTTCCCGATGCACGCAAGTATGCAAGGGAATCAGGATTTTTGTGCTCCGTCAAAGAGGGAAGATCAAGGACGCCACGACTGACGCGATAAGTTAAAGGTCAAGTGAGCCGGACACGTCCTGCAATTTTGTTATCTATGGTTCAGTGGAGGTCTAGTCGACTACTCTGGCTGGTAGTAGGGACGCGATGACACTTATTCGCACTCGCTCGAGTAAAAATATAGTCAACAAGACCACATGTGATTCAGGTGGGGATCCGAGCACCACATCACAAAACTGTGGCGTTTGGCCAGGATGAATCGATTTATAAATTTATTTGGAATGAGTAGCTCACTTCTTTATATGTAGTAAATAGTGATGGAGACTTCGTACGTAGTATAAGATTATTAAGATTCTAGCGTTTTAAAAAACTTCGCAAAGTTTTTTCTTAGCTGCGCCCGACTCGGGACTTATCTCACATATTAGAAACACTGAAAATGTTTTTCTAGAATTGCATCTAGCCCAACATCGGTTGAGTAAAGGTGCAGCTCGATTCGAGCAAACGGGATAACCGAACATTCGCGTTAAATTGGGTTCGCGAGCATTGGGACGACAAAGTCACATCACTCATCTAACCAAGACGCTGTCTAACATAACGCAAGTTGCTGAACGTTTTTACACTTTATTTTGGGCATCTACAGCACTTCCTCCCACTTGTGGAACTCAGGGAATGGTGATGCTAGGGAAATTTTTCCGGAAACCCAGACTTGGTAGAGATGCCGTTCTAACCCGAATACTCGAGATGGTCTTACGGAAATTTTATCAGCTTTATGTACTTTCGACAGAAAGCGGTCGGTTGGCTCATCTGGAAGGGTGACTATTAGAATAACTACTGTCACCTACTTTCGAGCAATAGTGTCCCCACTCTCAAGCCGCGAACGCGCTGGTCTACATCTTCGAGGAACACTTTTGGAACCATACCATTTCAGAGCTCTTGACACTTCGCTGATGCTGGTATGACTCCGGCACATAAGTATCCGGCAAACTTTACTGGTAAGACTACGGCATACAAGTCTTTGTCAGACCTTAGTTGTGCGATATGTTGCTGCAATCACTTAGTTATAAGCATCCATGTTCGACTCTCAATAAACCTTGGCATTATAGCAGGCTCTTATAAACTTACGTTTCAGCGTTACCGCCTTCTTCAGAGTCGGAAAACTAAATATAATCGCTATCCATCCCTCATTCAACAATTCAACTTTGATAACCGGTTTTCTAGACCTAATGTTTCAAAATGGGCATGATAACCCTGAAAACATTTGACCCACCTCCAGCAACAAGCGGTCGTTTGGACGCTAAACTGACTCATAGGGACTTGGGGTAGCTTTCGATGATATGCCCTATCCCTCTCGCCGTGATATCGCAGGCGTATGAAACAAAGAGAAGTCAGGAAGTGGCGCAAGTTCACTAGCTATCTCTGGGCATTCGTCCTTCCTTATCATTTTCGGGGACCTGGCGTCGATGAAAAGTGCTGCATGCGTTTCCCGCGCCAAAGTGAGGGGTTTTCGTAACAGAATCCCAACTGTAGTTTTGAATAATGCACCTTCATCGGAATCTACTCGGTGAGCACCCAAAGTGTTCCCCACCCTTGCTCGATTTGAGCCCTCCAAATGTTTCTCGACCCTAACGCACAGAGGTCGTCCAGCCTCCCCAATATGTATACTCATCCCCGCATAGATTGCATGTGATCAGGTAGATCACGCTTGGTGTCGTGCAGTCACCCTACTGTCTATTGGGGCAGATCACGCAATTGGGAGTCAGGCAAGTTCGATCGTAGCAGCGGTTTCGAACCAGCCGCTGCTTACGATTATTAAGTGGGATCTCGACCTCACGTACCATGTCCTTTAGGCCACACCTGTGCGGCGCCGCTCTAATTTCCCAGCTCATAGCATCACTAATGTAGGGGATACAGAACGCTACTGTATCCAAACTATCGGGGCTGCGTTTTCCTTTTTATATGATCCATAAGTGTTTTTAGGAGCCAGAGGGTAACCCTTAGGGAGTGCGATCTTTTTTGCAAGCTCCATAGAGTCAGTTCTCTCCTTCCTTCCGGATGACACCAATATCGCTGTTTTAAACATGTTATTTGTGATAGCCCACTTCGCTTCGAAAGGGTGCGCAGAATTAAAGTGTACTAAAATGTTTTTACCAATTATCTTTTGCCTTCTCACGTGTGAATTTGATGTTCTCTGCTTGTCTGTTGAGCAGGCCATATATCATTTACACAATACACAAAATCATGCAAAGCCGAACAAAAGGATTGCGGATTGGGAAGTGGGCCTGTCTTCGAGGAACTCAGTGGGAAAATGGTCATCGCTTTTGTTGTTACACAGCAGATTTCCAGGCCCTGTAAACTTAGATAAGAAAGAAAGCACACCATCCTTCTATGTGTTGGTTTTACATAGATGAAGGGTACGGTCACTGGATACCGCATCAAGTAGGAAATTGTGAGACTGATTGAGTGACAACACTTGCGACAAGAGGGGTGACTACTTTCCTATTAAGTTCTCTACCGACAAGTCCACTTCCCTAATTTCTCAATACTCCCGGTCGGCTTGCTAGGATCGATGTGCTCTGTACTGTAATTGATAGGAGACCTTAACATCGAGTCATTCCTAACAAACCGGCAATATTGAGGAGTTAGGGAAGTGGACCCGTCGGTGGGGAGCTCAATAGGAAAATAGTCACCGCTCTTTCATTTCTGTGAATCCACCGTCCTGCTAAGTGCGCCACAGTTGAACAGATAACAACCCCGCCCGATTCGCTTATGTTTAACACAGTGTTGTGGCATAGGAGGAAAATCGTGCCGTATCTTTGATTCCATGGTCGTTTTGCAGAACTGAAAAGCAGATTTGAGATAGAAGGACAAAGGATGAAGTCTTGAGACATTAATCAATCCCGTCTGAGGGTTGGGTCCACGCAATTATTCCCATTCAAATCGTGGTGGTGTATTTAATGCGTATGTGGCCTGTGCAATGACGTGCGGTGGCCAGCCGATGTACAAGACAGAGCTTATATGCTTCCATACGAGTGTGGTACCAATTACCCGACCCCGAGGAGACGGAAGACTCGGTCGGCCTATGCCGATATCGATCCAGGATGCGAACCCTGACCAAGCGTGTGTGAAGTGAGTCAGTTGCCGCTTCACCGTCTTCGCCCTGATTTGAGATAATCATTCGATAACACCTGCGACGGTTTACACCTCATTTTGTATTGCCACTGCAACCAAGTATCCTTCCTTGTCAGGAGTCACCAGAGGAGGCTCTTTTCCAATTTTGAAAACTGACATCGTACTTGTTTCTGCTGCAGGCATCTTTAAATTTCCGAAATTTTGAAACAAGCGTGGAGGATTGGTGGCGTAGACCTCCATCTTAAACCTCGATATGAGTAGCAATTGCAAAAACTTCCTCTGTTTTTCGTTGTTTTTTATATTGTTTTATGTGACAAAACGTTCTCATTATGGACGGGGTTCACTACCTTGGTCGACTTCGAGCAGGCTCTCGAATGCTTCGCTGCACTATGCAATTTTAGGCTAAACCGACGTGCAGGCTTAGGCACCCCCAAACACGTCACACGTGCACGTATGAGTCGGCCGTCTGTTTAATGATGGTATAAATTGGCTCATCAAAGTGAAAACGTGATGTCTCTTGTTTAAGATGAGATCTGAGATAGTGCTAACTTCTTAACAAATCACCAGTATACCGCCGTGCTACAGCCTTTTTCACTGGGTAGTTCTATTTCATTGGGAAAAACCTGTTAGCTACGAGGCTACGCAGAGCACCTCCATGGGACGGATAGGGGCGTAAATCGTCGACCAAAAGTCGTCGGTGCTCGTCCAGAGACACAGGTGGATTAAGGGAGTGTACTCACTGTTTCTGCTGGGCTGGTTTGACACACCTTCTGTAATCGCAGGTGTATCCATTTATACAGGGCGGCTACAAGTATGGTCCGCCAAATCACACGTCGCTTGCTAACCTGTGAATCCCTGTTTCAGCTGTGCAATATGTGCTCTAGATGAAACATGTCAGTCATACACTATAGCCAAATTATTGCGACTGTCGGTAGAAGTACCTCGGAGAAATGCGACCATTTCCTCACCGTGCCACAATTGCACATCTCGTGGACGAAGGATGTTCCGCTGCGGAGATTGCAAGAAGGCTGCACATTAACGACAGAACGGTCAGAAGGATTGTGGCCCAATACAGGGAGCGTGGTCACCATCTACCACTTCCAAAATCAGGGCGTCCAAGAACTGTCAATGTTCCTCGGATTCGGAAGATGATCAAGAAGAGGATCTCACGCAAAGATGAGGACAGCATGAACAAAATTCCTTCGGATTTGCATATCTCACAAAGAATTGTTCAAAACATTGTGAAATGTGAACTAGATTTACACAGTTACCGCTTCTTCCGAGGTTAGATGCTCAGCAAAGCAGCAAAGAAGACTAGACTGGAAAAATGTCCGGCAGCAGTTCGTGCGGGCTGCCTCTCGGACATCGTGTGAACAGACGAGAAAATCTTCACTGTCAAGGTCGCGCACAACAGCCAAAACCAGCGGCAGTTGTTACCTCAGGCAGAGAAAAAACTTCAGAAAACGACCAGGAGCCTGTTCCCGAAGTCGGTGATGGTGTAGGCCGGAATAACATCAGAAGGCAAAACACCTCTCGTTTTTGTTGTGAAAAACATCAAAATCAACTCCGACACTTACCAGAATGTTATTTTAAGGGATACACTGTTGCCAAGGGCTCGAAATCTCTTTGGAGAACGAAACCTTATTTTGCAACAGGACTGGGCAGCAGCACATGGGTCGAAATCCACGATTCCCTTCTGCCGACATAATTTTCCTGGATTCTGAGGCAAAGACATGTGGCCATCTAACTCCCCAGACCTCAATCCACTGTACTACTCCGTTTGGAGCTATCTGCAGCAGAAAGTGTCTTCTTCATCCCACCGCACTTTGGACAGTCTAAAAGCAGCTCTTCAGAGGGAATGGTAGAAACTTGATGTCGATTACTTGCGGCCCACCGTGGGAGCCTTTACGAAGAGATTGGAAGCTTGTACTCTGGCCAAAGGCGATCATTTCGAACAATACCTTGGATAAATGTTACTTTATCTTAGTCATACCATTTATTGAAAATTCTTGAAGAAATGTGTACTATTTATTTTTCTTACATGCGAATAAATACCGGACCATACTTTGTGCGTGGGGAGTTTTCGGGTACCGTTAGTACCCTGCCCATCGACTCAGCCGAAAGCTCGCATCCGAGCGGCTGGGAAGTATCTGGCATGCGATTCGGAGCCGCCTCCGAGAGCAAAACTTCTCGTCCACTTTGGCGCAGCATGAATAGCACCCGGACTCAACCCAGCCTCCACGGTAGAGCCTGGTGAGCTATTTGTGGGTATCCATATGCCAGAAACAGTGACATAAAGGGTCCCTTTCTCTCTGAACCTGAGGGAACCCCAATATGACAGTGTTGGGTAGGACCGCTCGTCTAAACTCGAGACATTAAAGACTGCCGGAAGGAAAAAGGATTGAGATGGCGATCTGTATTTTTACTATGTTGCTGTATAAGACGTGTGATCCGGACTGACAGAATATTGGATGAAGGACAGCCATGTGAACAAGCAGTGTCTCGGAGAGGGTTCAGCACAATCAATAAAGTTCACATCGTCACAAGACTCATTGAAGCATCACGAGATAACAAAATGATTGAAGCTCTGGGCAACTAGGGTGTTCCTACTCAATATCTGAGGATACTTTGTGAGCTTCGCAGCAAATTCATGACTGAGATCTCTCATTTTATGAGGAAGCCAGTATCAACGTGAACTGCCGCTCTAGAGGACATCATGCTTCATTTGGAATAGAAAGACGTGGGAGTAAAGGTCGACGGCTACCACTCATGTCATCTCCGCATTGCAGACGACATCGTGCTTGCAACACCGAACATCGAGCAGGCGGAATTAATGCTGGCCGAGTTTAACAGTGTGTGTGGGAAGGTCGGCTTACAACTAAATTCAACGAAGATGTTTACAGAAACGGATTGTTACCTACCTAGTGCTCCTTTCGAGCTCAGTGGAACGAGCATCTCTGAATGCTTTAGCTAATTGTATCTAGGTAGAGAGTCAACACGGTGAACCTAGCTCCGAAGCTAACCATGAGCGAAAGAAAACGAACAACGTGGGGAGACAAAAAACATCTAGCTTTGCTCTCACTTGTTCCCCACTGCGCTCCTTCCTGTTTCAACATACACCTTGGAGACTTGGATTCCACGAAAGCAGATTGAGCATGCAGTCAGCGCCATTCAACGCGCTGTGAAAATGATAACGGAACTTCCTTATTCAAGCAGGTGCAGAAGGGAATTTGGAGTACCGAGAGAAGATCAGATATGCCGTTGTTTTCGCTGAAAAATCGAAGATTAGGTGAGCGGGGCAGGCGATCAAGTATCGTGATGACCGTTAGATCAGAGTGGCTACTGACTGGATTCTTTGAAACGTCAAATGAACATCAGAACGGCCGCCAGCACGGTGGTCAGATTCCTGCACGAAAGCCGTGAGTGTAAAAATTGCTTTGCCGCGTGTCCCTCATGCTGGCACCCACTCAAAGAAATCAGTGACCAACGGGACCATCGGTGATGCAGGTGATACAGCATGAACTGTTTTTGAACTGCAAGCCTGAACCCCAACTTAGAATGCCCTATTATCAAAGTGTGAAAAGTGGAATTGTTTTGAACCACTATTCCACTCTATTTCCACGCGCCAGCGAAAGTCCTAGCTGGTACTGGGTTGGAGTCTCGAGCCTTCACTTCATGGCAGTATTCCTTTTAGCGAATAGAATAAGACCCTTATTGAGGTTCCTGGTGACATGCTCATCTATGCGCTTATCGATTATAAGTACATACAACCTAGTTAACTATCAAGTGAACAAATAACTCAGCGTCATTTTCTTCAAAAATACATGACATTTGGCAAAAAAACTGTACGTAGACAACTAGGTTGTGTATAGTACGATATAAAATTGTTTTTTGAACTCTTTATACTATACTACGAGTCTTTCGAGCAACTGTGTTACAGCATAAAATTAACCTAGACATTTCTATAGGTTAACCATTCATTGCATGACTTTTGTACAGCTGCAGCTTATCACAATTCAGCATGTTATTACTGTCATGTTATTCTTCCAGTAAAAGAAGCCCGCAACCTTATACCCATGGATCCGAATGGACTCTCCGATCCATATGTGAAACTGAAGTTAATCCCGGAAGGCGTTGGCTACAAATCGAAACAGAAAACGAAAACTTTACGAGCCACTCTAAACCCAGAATGGAATGAAAAATTCACATAGTAAGTTGAGCAAGTAAAGTAAATTTACATAGTCATGTGCCGTTGCCGCCAATTCTATTTAAAAGGTGCACCTTTACGTCAAGTGCCACGTACAATACAGCTAATAATTCACTCCGTCGGTTTAGCGGGTGCGCGAGGGATTGAAGCTCAAGCCGATACTTCGCTAAAGTTTTTGCAAAATTGCTCCAATAAGGCTGGAAAGAGGGTAACGATTGCTTCTGCTCATGGGAATTCTGAATATATATCATGAATATTTCCAACTTCTTTCGACATTTTGTCGTCTTTCTCTAGAAATTCGAATTTTTATGCGAACATAACAGACTCATTCAAACCTCAGAGAACTCACTATCACTGTCAAAATAGCTCACATCAATCAGTTATATGTTTGAAGAGAGCACCACACGTGATCAACATGGTTTCATTTATAATGGATTTACAACAATTTGATCTGGGAACAATGGGCCATTTTACAAATTTCCCGGAAATTAGCTTAGCCATGTAATTCGTAATAGAAACGCAGCCCTGTTGACAGTGAGTCTGGATAATCAGAATGAATGCTCAGTTTCCTTCTAGTTGTAAACCTTGTTTTTCAGCGTCTTAATGACAAGTAACTTAATATATTCTTCAGAAAGGCATGAAATTGTGGATAATTTGGATTTGATTCTGCACAGCAATGAAATTTCAGCAATCTCAGCTGAGAACAAAGGTTTAAGCAACCGATTTCCCACATCTGCTTCGTTCCAGTGTACTCCGGGGTAAACCAGTATAATATAGTCATACAACGATTCAGCTCATCCAGTGTGAGAAAAACATGGGTAGTGTGGCCAGCAGGTGGTCAGTTCTCCGTTTCAAGTTCCAAAGAGTTCGGTCCGTAAACATTCAACGATCGTTTTTAATGTAGATCAGCTAAGATGTGGTTTGAAATAGGACAGGACTGATAGTCCTTGCGATGTAATACAAAATGAGTGAACACTTCACCAGGGCTGCCTTTCGTCATTAGACTGAATCCTGTAGAGCAGCGAATGGATAGAACATCCTTCATACGAATTGATTCAGATTTATAATTGTGACTCGTCGACAACCGTTCAATTCTGACGATCAGGCGATCCCCGCTAGTCGACTCCTCACTGCGATTTCCATTAGACTAACGCTTTCACTATGACAGCGTCTTTTCACGAGCCCTTTCTGATGCCACTGAGAGTTTGATTAGTTTGGTGGAGGTTTACCATGTTCTTTTTTATATGCAACTTGTTTGACTGAGAATGAGCCTATCAAATTCGAAAAATGGATGTAGAAGGAAGAGTATTGTTTCTCATTCCATCAGGATGCATAAGCGCTCATTCTGATGGATATTCAATTTTTGTCAAATGTCCGCCTCTACGTTGAGGTTGATGAAATATGTTTATAAAGTTCCTAATAGATTGAACCTGTTGCTCGTAGGTATGACACACGGGGTGCTGTCGAAGTATGAAAGGCGACCCATGTAGGGCTGATCAGCAAGCGCAACAACGTGTAGCAAACAGCAACAACAACAAGCAACAGCAACAAGCGACAGCAACAGAGTGATATCAATCCACAAAAATAATAACAGTATGGCAGCAGTAGCAGGAATCAACAGCATGAGCCACAAACTTTTACCGGCTGTCTGGGTTTCGCGCGCCACGACCTCGACGATAACCTCAAAATCGTCTCCGTTGTGAGATTCAAGCATGTGGCAACCTTAAGCAGAAAATGGCCGTGACCTCACCTTTCCCTCTAAATGCTCCCTGACACCAAGGTAAAGCGGTCTAGCCATCTCCCCTATATATACGTCTCCACGATTTCGACAGATGATCCTGTAGACCACACCCTGCGATGGCACAGCCTTCATCACTGCCACTGGCATAGTTCACACAGTTCTCGGTCGCGCATGTGCAGTCACAGAGACGGTTTCGAACGAGACGATAATTTAGCTTACTGAGAGGAACATCCACAAGGCCAATAGTGTCCTCTTGATCACCTGCCAAGTGCTTCGCCCAATAGCTCATAAGTCTATATGCCTTCCCCAGTGGCACAAAAGTTGAGCTTGCATGTTATGTTTGCACCCGACTCAAGATCCAAGCGATGTAGCGGTGACGAAACATCCGCGGATTGCATAATAAATCGTTTTATTCATATTAAAGACTTGTCGACTGTGACCTTTTCGTGGATACATCTTGACTAGTGAACAATACTCAGAAAATGAAACAAGAAGTTTTGGCTACGTACCTAAGACGTGGTTTTGCATGTTTTTCTTGTACAATGTGTCATGAGCGTCTTAATAAACACGGAGCTACTAGACTCTCATGAAATGAAGAATTGGTAAATACAAGAGCAAGTGGTTAATTGAAACACCTTTTACACTGTTGTTTGTGATAATTATTATCCTGTGCCACACGAGGTTTTTTAGGTGGAACAATTTATTCAGTCAAACGACCTAACGTTTCCACTCAATCGTCGTCTTCAGAGGCCTAAACGTAATTCGAGGTGATTTACACGCCATCCAATAGGCGTCTTGACCCCTATTGCAGACTGAAGATTCACTCGAAACCCGTATTTTGCAAGCAACACACCAATTTTGACAGCGGTGGAACCTTGGTGAGTCGCTTGCAAAATACGGGTTTCGAGTAAATCTTCATTTTGCAATAGGGGTCAAGACGCCTATTGGATGGCGTGTAAACCACCTCGAATTACGTTTAGGCCTCTGAAGACGACGATTAGTCGAAACGTTAGGCCGTTTGACTGAGTAAATTGTTCCGCCTAAAAACCTCGTGTGGCACAAGATAATAATTATCACAAACAACAACTATGCCGAGGTTAAAGCAATAGAGAAGTTTAGACTTTTTACACTTTTTCTTGGATTGTTGAAATTTTTCCAGAGAATGGTATCATACTACTTACGGTTTTGTGCCTTTCTCGAATACATATTTTGCCACAGTCTTTTAATGCACTGAAAACAAGGTTTCTGAAAATTAGAGGGTTGACGATGCAGTTGTGTCTGCGGGTATCATCACTGGTACTAACAGACAGACTCTTGCATTTTTGGGGCAATGAAGCCGATAAAGAAAAGAAAACCAAATACTTGTCATATTATATGTAGATTCCCTATAAGGGAAGAGGGTCTATATTACGAAATTCAAAGCTGTAAGAAGTCGCGAATTTCAAGAAAATTATTTGAATCAGCGCTTATAGCAACTATTAATTGATTGCGTGATACAGTGAAGAGAATGTGAGAATCTCTGTCAAGAATGTACTCAAAATAATCACTATTTCATGTTTTCCTTGATTATTACGCCTTACATACTCTTCGAACACAGAAACTCAAGTTACCAATTATAGTATACCTTACGTAAGTTGTTGTTACGTCTGCAGATAACGCCTCCGGTATTCAAAAGCATAATCTTCAATTATCGCTGGAGTGAAACCGAAAAGTTGAGGAGGAACTATAGCTTGTATTACTCTTAGTCTTCACACGAGCAGGGGTCAATCACTGGCCTTTTTTTCGTCTTATTTCGAGCACTTCGGCAAGAAAATGGCTAAGCCATCCTGCCCTGATAGGGATCGCGCACCGCGAAAATCAGTGCTTAAAAGCGTTGCGAGTGATAATAGTATGTCTCGCATTTTTTGCAAGTTGTTATGAACGTGATTCAATTATAGTCATATCATATATAAATATTTCATAAACAGCTAATCATTGCTTGATGAATTGCATCTATTTTGAGAACTAGTAAAAGGAAGTTAGCTTCACGACTGTTCGATGATGTATCATATTCTCATAATGCCCTTCATGCAATGTTGTGCCAATCTGCCATTTTTTGGTGCCATTATAAGATTGCTTACATAATAGAACGTAAGATTGAACATTTATTTTAGAATGGAGGACGTTCAAAATAGCCCTCTGTTAATTCAGTAAACATAACTATCGGGTGTTCAGATTTAGTCGCAATACGACTAATATCGTAGCCCTTGTCAAGTCGTTAGACATGTCGAGGTTGACAAGGCAAATTGGTCTTGAGATGTTTTCATTTGGGCTTTCAACGAGTTTCCAGAACCAGTCACAGATTCAATTCAAAAAGGCGGTACTGATTCCATTAAGCTTGTTACCTCTCAAAGAGTGAAAAATGGTGAATCTCCAAGTTGGATACACTTTCTGCGAATGATTTTCTGTTTTCCCTAGTTTTTTAGAAACGATCCGCAATGGAGAAAAATCACGCCATCTTCATTCATGTGCCCATGCTCTGATAGGGAGAGGTTGTAGGTCAAAGTATTATTCGCATCTACTTACATGAATTCCAAACAAATTTAAACGCAGTGAACTCGGATTTGCTTCTCTAATTGTGGGATTACCCATTTATTAGGATGATGAGGATGTCTTCACACTATTTAACCCTTTAAAGAGCGATCGGGTATATTTGCAGCCGCCACAAAAAGTAGCAAGTGTGTGTATATTGCATATTCGGCAACGAGATACATTCCCTCATCTATCATTCTTTGTCATGTTATCTCTTGGAAGTGGAAGTACACATATATTCACGAATTATCTCTATGTCTGGAACGTAATCATTGAAGTATTGCTCTAGGTGTACAACACTTCCCAAAATACGTTGATCTACTACAAGTTTTTTATTACTTCCGGTCTCCTTGAGAATGCAGGAGCATCAGTTTAATTTTGTGGTGTCATATATCGTGGTGCCATTTTATTGGGACTGTTGCTTTTCATTGATACATATGTTTATCTAAAGATTTTAAATTTTCTGCTGCGAATATGGTACTTCAACTTCGATTAATTGAAAATAGAGTTTCATCCGCGAATTTTAGTCACTGTTTGCCTTCTCTCACTGAAAGTTCTCTACACTGTTGGTTGTCATGTTAATCACTCCAGTCAGCGGAATAAGGTTTAATCGCTGATCAAAAGCAACCGATACTTTTAAGACGCAGGTTGGTTCAATAAAAGGAGCTCATGTTCCCGACGCTTTGGTTAAGGTAATGTACACTTTTTGTCACCAGCATCGCATCAATGCGCGCTTGTGTTGTACGATTGCAGGCGGGATTGTTATCTCGCACATCGGTTCAGCCAAAAGCAGCCCCGAGTGACTGAGATTTAGTTAGCAGGCTTTCTGAATCTGCTTCCAATCAATAAACTCCACTGACAATCAGGGGTAGCGTAGCCAGCTGCCAGAGTAAACACGCCTTCCACGTCACAGCCTGGATATTTAGTTACACGTGCGAGCCTATTCGGCAGAAACGAGAATGAGAATGGACCATATTTTTGTAGCCTCAGTAGGCTCCATTAAGGCAGATCGAACCGCATGATAGATGTTGCTAAGATATAAAAGACATGGCAGGCTGCTTACACCAAGGAAGGCAAAAATGACGATCCTCATACTAGAATTACGTATGCTTGGGTCGGAGGCGTGTTTTGAAAATATGATGATATATGCTGGGGTGGGGCAACTGATTCATCTGAGTGACCCAGACGAGAGGACGTCGATCGCTACATTTTGTTCTTGTATTTGGAGAAGAACTGGTCCTTGGAATGTGTGTTAGGTTTAACGATTTGGGTGGCCTCATTGATACGCTTGAGGATGTAAACGTTATTTTTTGTGTCAAAGCCTGACAAGTAAGAGGATGTCTATGCTTGAAAGGTTAACTCAACACCGACCTAGTTTTCCCATGTATTCATTACCACCAAGCTATGGAAGACAGGCAGAATGGATGATACATGAAGCTGGAGAAGCTCAGAAGGAAACACTAACTTGATGATTAGTTTTTTGCTGTCATCGTCAGCAATGTCCACGTCGAGATCTTTTTTGATAAATGGTTCTACTCCGAGATTCACGAACAAGAAAGGGAAGAGCAAGGTGACACGCTTCCAGACCTCATAATAATGGCGAACGCCAATCATAGAAACCTTGTACATGATGGTCTTCTGCCCTGGTAAACAGTCATCAGGAAATATATGAGATCGTTTGCTTTCAGCGACATTAGTCAGCCTCTGCCCAACCAATGTCGCTGTTGTTCGGGAGTTCTGCAAATGGTCGCGTCGTCACCGCCTCTACATCAGATTTTCTTCTTTATAGCTTGGAGAGGAGATCGCTGAATTGCAGAGACAGAGTAGCGGGTTTTCGTTATTCAGGACAGTACTCCCTCTCCGTCTCCAGTTGATTGGGGGTTCCGTCCATGAGGAATATACGTAATTCTTCGGGCATTCGTGCGGAAGCTATATCATTTGATCTACTGCAATTACGTAAGGAGGTTCAGAAGTCATTGTGAAAGAAAGTGCAGAGGTCGCGTCAATTAGGATGTGAATGGGAATTGGATAGCTGCTGGAAAGATACAAAAACGAGTAATATTGCAGGATGGCCTATTTAGGTTAACACTGCGCATGTGTTCAAGCTAGCTTTCGCAAAGCCACGTCAGTTGTGTTGAAGAAGTTCAACTTCTCAATTTTCGAACCTGCCTACATTATTTTTATATGGTTAGAAACTACGTGATAAAAGTTGTGCATGGCATGTTAAAGCTTTTATTGTATTCTATGTTGTACTCAATGAATATTACATTTTTTCATTGCCCTAAAAATCATGGGCATCTGATGCCTAGCTCGTGTACAGTTCTGCAAGATTTGTGGGAAGTTAGCACTTTCTTGACACACAATATTTCGGAAGATCGCGTATTGGTTGATATGTGTGTCACGGACTGGAGATATTGATACACGAGTGGCGGTCTTGCACAGATAACCCTTGCTTTACAAACAACCCCTGCACTTTGTTTCGCTGGGAGAACTACTCATATCATAATTGCTTTGTGCATTAGCTTGCTCCGATGACCCGTTACTGCAGCCACTTCTTGCGTCCCTGTTCGACCAAGCTGCTTCGCAAAAAAAGTGATCTTATTGTGTCGCTATGCGGACAATGGTTGGAATTTATAGATTTTTAGAAGACCGTACTAACTCACAGAACTGGTTTTGGTTAAAATCAAGTAATGGGACAACTGCTGGATTGCCTTCGGGATGAGGCTCAGATAAAGGAATAACTCCCACAGCTGAAGAATTGCAATTTTCAAAACCCAAAGAGAGTAATGCTTCTAGAAAACTGATAAGATTTCTTAATGCTTCTAGAAAACTGATAAGATTTCTAAGTCTCGAGGAACTTTGATAGTGACCTAATCACGAAAAAAAACTTGCTAATCTGCGTGGATGATTTTGGAACTGACATATATGTTCACCTATTTAAGACGGCGATGGTTCCCCTTATGATGTGTCTTGAATAAATTATGTAGACCAAGGCAGTGAAAAGTAATGTATTCGCTCCATGCATAATTTTTTCCCCGCGTTAAATCCCTCCGTATTTCGTTTACATGGATGTTGATCTTTCGTGATCACGTGCGTGTGACGTGCATACTATTTCACCACGTTAGCTACCCCTCGCCCACATTGCATTTGCAGGCCACAATGCCGCACACTTACCACTGTGACAGTGTACCTGTACCCCTGCCTAGTTTTGCTTCACGATTTCGGCTTGAAAGCAAAGGAAGTCCACTCCAAGCTAGTGGAAACATACAGCTAGGACGCCATGCAAGGCTTGGTTCGCCAAACCGAAGAAAGGCGACTTTTCTCTCG
This sequence comes from Haemonchus placei, assembly GCA_900617895.1. NCBI lineage: Eukaryota > Metazoa > Nematoda > Chromadorea > Rhabditida > Trichostrongylidae > Haemonchus > Haemonchus placei. The sequence continues at coordinate 118,722 of UZAF01016173.1, forward strand.
ATTTTCTCTCGAAGATGCGCCGAGGTCGAGTCGGCCGATGGAGTATAACGTTCCACCCTGGAGTAGGACCCGTACCTAATACCCGTACACCAGGTGGATGGCAACCATACTCAGCTATAATCAATGGACGATTGTACGTGTACTGGAACAGCTCGGCAAGCTAGCAAAGCTTGGCCGATGGGTTCCTCATGAACTGTAGGCTTATGGCCTCTCAAGGAGGGTGGCCACCTGCACTTCTCCCTCCATTTTCTGAAGGAAGCCCCACTTTCTCAAATCCATGATTACTGGTGATAAGAAGTGGGCCCTCCACAATAACCCTGTAAGGAAGCGACAGTGGGTCGACAAAGGAGAACAGCCAGAAGCCATCCGAACTGATGACCTTCACCTCAAGAAGGGTCCCCTGTTCTATTGGTGATCCAGAAAAGGCATTGAGCGCTGGAAACGGCTGAAGAAGTGACAGACGATTGACGCTTCCACATACGTTGCTCAGCTGCTCAAATTGAAGGAGCCCTCCGACCGTACTCGTGGATCGTATGCGGAAATCTACTTCCACAATAACAACGCCCGTCCTCCACCGCAAAGGCGATCCAGGAAGAGCTGGAAGTATGGATGGCTGATTGTTGCCCAGCCGCTCACAGCCCTGACCTCATTCCTTCCGAATGCTGGCTGTTCAGCTACATGCAGCGGTTTCTGGACGGAAACCAGTTTGAAACAGAAGATGATGTTAGAAACTGACGAACTCTTCAAGTTCCAGCTCCTGCCCCTCCAAGAGGAAAGAATCGACAAGCTGCCTGAGCGTTGGCGTTGAGAAGTGAATGATGGTGTATATCTTCAATCTTCAGGTTCGTTCGCTATTGAGACCTTTACAAAAGTCAGTAGAAAAAACTCATGCACCAACCTAATATAATGTTGAAAAAAAAAAGACTTGCAGCAGTCCAGACATACCTTCAAGTACTATCTTTCTTAATTGAACGAGCTCCCTAATCAACGGTTTGATCTTTGATCTAGGACACGTTCCCATCTTTCGGAAATCTTTTCGGCTGATCTCCGGAATTCCGACAAAAATAATCGATCGAATTCATTGTCGAGTTAACGGCAATCATGTACATTTTTCATTCATACGCTGTTACAGTGCTCCAATTAGTGAATAAACAGAAGGCGCTATATCCGGTGAATATGCGGAGTGTGGCAATGTTTCCTATTTGGAGTCGTCACATTCTCCGCAGCCCCGTCAACTCTATCTCCCTCCCTCTCCCATCTCTTCCCGTTTCTCCAGTCAATAATGTCGTCAATAGTTTGTCTCATACTATTAATGTTCCCTTTAGCTGGATCTGGCTCACAGTAGACAGGAGCTTGAGAGATAGTCTGCTCCGCTAGCATTAAACAGCGTGGCATTTTTCGCAAAGCTTCTCCGCGTCTACTTTCGAAATCCGTCAGGAACATCGTACAGCAACCAAGCGCCAAACCATTCAAGAAGGTTCCCAAAGTGCTTCTTTGGTGCAGAATCAAGCTGTCAGCTCGAAAAAAGAGAAAAGATAGCTCTGAGGACAATACTGCTATCTTACTATATATAATTCGCTGAGCGTGTCTGCTCGTTTGTCGGTGTGTTTGTGTGTGCGTCGGTGTGTGCGTTTTACCGAAAATCCATAAATTCCGTTGCCGTGGACCCAGAGCGTTCAAAATTGGTAGGAGTACAAGCAGCAGGACAGGAACACGAACAGGAATCATGGCAGGTAGCAGGGAAAGACCCCGCCTACAGGGGACAGGGTGTGCGTGATATAAATTTTCGACAACAAGTTCATAATTCCCGTTTGCGTGGATTTAGAGCTTTGAAACTTAGTGGGATACTTGAAGGAGCTGGTAAAGCTAACCTAAAAAGAGAGAGCCGCATGGTCCGTTACCTCTCGTGTTAACAGTGAAGCCTTGACACTCTGGTAAGTTGTTTGGAGTAAGAACGGATCGTAGATATTCAGTGATAGGAATTAAAAATTAGATATTCAATGATGGAAATTAATAACAACTGTTAGAGAGTGATAACAAGCCATAGAAGGCGAGAGCCATTAAGTCTACAAGTTCTTTCGTTTTGACAGTGCAGCACTTCAGTAGGCGGTCTGAGATGTGAAGGGACCGAAGATGATTGGTGATAAGGACTGATAACAAGTGGGCAAGGTCCGGCAAAGAGCCTAGAAGGTTAAACTAGGTTTGTAACCCCTTCGCGTCTACAGTAGAGCCTTGGCGTTTTAATAAGAATGTAAAGGGGATGATGTAGGATGTAAAGGGGTCGTAGGCTCTCTATGACAGGAATTGGTAACGACTCTTAAGAGCTGGGGCTTCAGAAAGCAAGATCAACCTACCAATCAAATCTTAACGGCTTTGCTATTACCGATCAAACATTGATTCTTTGATATGTTTAATTCAATAAGACGGGATAATGCAGTGGTTGCGATCGATCAGAGACATTTCCTCAAGACAAGATGAAAACTTGATTCATTTCTTGCTAATGGACTACGACCGCTACCCAGCAAAGTTTGTGGCTCGTTGAAGTATCAGGGTTTCTTTTTGTTTCGATGTCATTTGTAACAGAATTTATCCAGCCGCCAAAAATCAGAGTTTTCCAATTAATGATAAACCCGTAGAGAAGAAGATCCATTGATAACGACATCTGATAATGGGAGTTATTATCATTCGACAACATCTGTGAGTACCACTCATAGCTTAGTTTGCCTAGCAGTTGAGTCTTCCATAGGTGATCACTTCTAAGATGAACAGATAGCGACTTTTGATTATGGGCGTGATGAGCATCGGCATGTACTGAATACCTTTTCACGGCCCTGTGTCAAACCTCGTAAGGGCGATCAGACTGGCTCTTGATAATGCCCAACCTATAGCAGACCTGATTAATGGGTTTGCCTCTAGGGTTTGCGCATCACTGAAAAGGTGTCACGGAATGTTCTTTCGTAGCCGACTCTTTGACTTTCTCTTAAATTATTTAATTCACTTGCCTGTCTGCTCCGATGTTGCAAAGAATTCTTGGACTCAAAGACTATGTTGAGCGCAATAAACAAATGCTTTGATATTAGCAAATAGCAGCTCAACCTCTTAAGGCGAAATTTTCACGCAATTATGCAAGTGTAAAAGCACTTCACAATGTTTTGCAGTAGTAGATCGGCTTAAGCGGTAATATTTGTTAAAATAACTTTCCGTTCCAGTAAGCTTCAGCCGGGAGACAGAGATAGGCGTCTATCAATTGAGGTGTGGGACTGGGATCGGACGTCAAGAAACGACTTCATGGGAAGCTTGTCGTTTGGAATCTCAGAACTGCTCGTCGAGTCGGCTTCCGGATGGTTCAAACTTCTTAGCGCGGTTTGTCACTTTTTATTAGTGAATCATTATAAAATCTGGCTTATGGGAACATGCGATAGAGAACAATTTTTATGTTATGCTGTATTAAACTGTTTTGGTCACTACTCAGCGAAACTGTCAATCCTTCGAATGTTACAAAAGCACTCCAAATCTATGAAGAACTAGGATATCAAATTTTGCGGAACTGTGGGAAGGTTTTTGTTCAATCTTGTGGAAAACTGGCATTTTATGAGATACAGGTCTGTGAGCATTTCGTTTCTTGACTGTGACCTCAGGGCTAGCCAGAAATGTGCTCGTGCCTACATTCCCCGAACAATAAAGCATTGAATGATAGAACTGATTTATTCTATGCTTCTATGAGCAAAGAGAACCAACGCTGTGAAATCGAGCAGACAAAGGCCTGGCATTTGACTAACAACCCCGCAGATTCCGTTGATACGGAGCATTAGAGGCGGTCGGTCTACGTGACATTCAAACTCGGGCGTTTGGCATTGGGAGCGATGACACGCGTTGAAAAGTTAAATAGCAAGCTAGCGAGCTGCCTGATATTGGCGTGCTTCATCTTCTTGCTTTCCTTCCTTCGCACTTTAAAAGGTTGTGCTCTGTGCATAGCCTATCGATCCAAGTTGAGTCCATATATGTTGTTAAGACAGTGACTGAATTCAGGTACAGGTGGAGGCAGAGAGGTATGAAGTACTTTCCATAAAAGGAGGTATAACGAGGATCAAAGTTTTTTTCAGATTAGTGAGCTCAATATTATTCAGGTTCGATGACTCACTTCTCTTCATGACCCTCTGAATTATTAGGTCGGATAACTGACGTCAGCGCTATTCTGAATAGGGGCTGAGTTTGAGGCCGCACATGGAACAGGGTCTACCAACGACATGAGTTCTATACCTTTGCGGAACTCAGGATAGTAATATTGCAATTTTTGAGTGTCGATAAGTGCTTTGAATACGGTAGCTCGTTAGATGTTAGATGTAATGGAAGGAGTTTTTGTATTCAACAAATTGGGGACGATGCAGTTCATATGTGGACTGCACTTTTTCGGCCATGTGGGACCGTGTAGTCCCCATGTGGACTACAGTTGTATTTTTTGTTTTATTCATCTATATTTCCTTTTTTTACAATTCTTTTCCCCAAAACTTTACATCAGGCCTAAATGAAACTACATACAGCGTGGTTCTGGAAAACCTTCTGATTTTGCAATTGCAAAGGTGTTTCTTCGAAGGAGTACATTACCTTGGTGAATTCTTCGTTCGTTAAACAACTTCAAAAAATGAGACTTTGAAAAGACGGTCGCTATCTGCGTTTTCGCTGTTATCGACCGAATGCAAAGCTCATGAAAGTTCCCAAAACGATATCTGGTAATGATTGAACTCATTGAATGACCACCAGACTGAGTGCCGGTTCTATAATAAAGGTCAATAATCACTCATTGTGGGCATTCTTATCAGACCCATTTGAAGGAGCATTCCGAAAAACTTGTGATCTCTCTTATAAACTTCGAAAATGGTCATGCTGGACCATAATCCACATGTGGGCTTCAGTCGCGAGTGGATGGCGAGCACGCCGGTCCCTCTCGGCGCTTCCTCCGCCAAACGTGGTGGTCGTCAATGGGTTAATGTTGCGCGGGATCCACAGCTCATTCAAGCTTATCAAGGACTGAATGCCTCAGAAATTGAGTGCAGTCATCTTGGTGACCGGGACTGAGGTACTGCAATTTAACCGTGATTTGTTCTTCCTAAAGGTTCGGCTCTGAACTTGTTTTAACAATTCACGCGTCTACTCTGAACTACTTGTATACTATTTCAGGAGGAAGGCGAATACTACAACATCAATATCCCTCCTGAGTATGAAGAGGAACTGGAAAAAGCACGCAGACGCATAGAGGATTTGAAGGTATAGTAGCATTAGAAGTTATCCATGAAAATATGCTGAATTCATATGGTGACAATGATTCCAGAGTTTTAGAGGTGAAGCTCAAAGAACCGCTATTATTAAAGTCAAAGGTTGTCTTTAGCTTTGTTTCAAAGGAAGGCCTCTGCAAACCGCTGTGATTTAGCGACTGGTCCTTCTCTTTTCTGCAAAAAAGCAAAATGTATGTTGTATGAAACAGTAACACTCATGGCATAGCACGTTTTTTACGATAACATTTAAAGTTATTTCATATAGGTCGAAATAAGTGATCGAAATGATTTCTAACCTTCTGGGCGTGCCTGCGACGACCGCTCAGCACTTGTTAAGGTGGACCTTAGTGGCTAATTTCCTGGGGAATATGCAAACAATGAGTAGTTTCAGCTTGGGGTTGTGCAAAGAATGATGAATTATTTCAGAAATAAGAGGCACGTAGATGTCTTTCATAGTTACGCCTGCTAGGAATGACTCTGTGGTTTAGGTGTAAAAGCCATCGTCTTTGACTACTCGATGGCTGGAGAAAGTTGCATTTTTTCCATTTATGAAGGTCGAAGTTTCTCCATTACTGCCGAACATCATTCATAAGTGGAGTTCAGAAGGTACCACGAAGTACAGCGAATTTTTGAAGTGGTCCGTGTTATCAACTTCGCAATACTGTTCCCCTAATCATCCTGATGGGGGAACAGCCATAGTTATGAGGGAAAGTTACTTTTCCTCACGTATTGTTCTCACTTTAAGAATCACTTCAAAGCTGTGAAGCCCAATTGCCATGAGGCGTGGGTGCCTATCCGAAATCCTAGCCATGTACTTGGTTTTTTTTACATTAAACCGGATTCAGAACATTGCCAAACGGGCGGACCACGCTTTCACCTGTTGACTCAACTATATTTCCGTCTTTACGCACGGGCAATACATCTCGCCATGAAGAAGCATTTGAGTTGCTGATTCCGCAGATCTTGTGCAATTTTGTCTATGACGACCACGAATAGTGGGTACAGCGCTGAGCTCCAATAATCCAGATGGAGATGAGAAATTTCTTTTTCTGTTTCTTTGATTTTTAGGTACCTGCTGCTGCCTTGACCCTACACGCTGGAATCGAGTAGATTATGCGCGCTCCCTCAATGTTTTCTTCAAGTCCCTGCGCCGTTGTAAGGCATACCATACAATTTCGCGCGCAATCGAAGGGTTCCCTTAGCTTTAGGGACGCCCTGTTTCTAGCGATGTCTACCTAGCACTTGACAAGCTGCATGTATAGTTTTTGTGGTGCTGCAACTGACGACAAAACTACACTAATTGGTGGAGAGGTGGTCGAGCTCTTGAATACTGCCGTTTACATTCGGCTCGAAGTTCTTCTTGCTGTGCGAAAGCAGCCAAATTGAGCTGTAGTTCGTGCAATCCGCAAAGATGCCCCTCTTCTTTCATATTAAAACGGTGAAACTCTGTTGCAAGCCTTAGACACCTTTTACCACGATCTTCAAGACCTTCGTTAGCCGTACTGCCGGAATACCAGCACTACGACTTCCGCACATGTACTGCCAAGTCATCTAGACCAGTTGCCTTGCCGGACACCATCTCTCGAAAGCAAGTTCCGTTTCCTCCATTGTTACCTTTTGTACTGGTCCGTGCACTGGCAGACCGCGAGGTGGAGGCAGATAGACTGTTGGGATACTCTCAATGTTCTTTGATTCTGATGTGACAAGTGTGTTCATAGGTCGGCCTATCGCCTGCATTCGAGAGTACGCGATCAGAGAAACCGTTCACACTGGCACTCCGTGGAGGCGCAGGTAAAGCCACTCTGCCTCGAATGGGAGAAATGTCAACTATCTGTCGTACCTGTTGTTTCCTCGGCCGCAGTACAATAATAAGCAGACGACATGAGGGGAATGTATGCACGGTGGATGGCGCAGTTCAGCTACTCGTTCAAATTGCTGATCATGGGGTGGACATCAAATATACAAGGAGTGGAATCATATTGGTGAAGATCGCCGAAAACTGATCCGCACACCGAGTCGTACTTTATATTAAAGGAGGATTCCTTCAATTCGCGATTGAAATACGACTCGATGTACGGACCAATCTAAAGAAAGTGTGGAAGGCGATCGACTGCGACGTTGGATTCGTCGTGGTTGCAGAGGATGACGCAGCTTTAAATGCCAAAAATGCAAGTGATGTGGAATGGACGACATTCGGAGAGCGTTCACGATTCTGGGTAGGTGTCAATGAGGCCGTGGTAGTAGTTGGTTGATGTGTCGCTTCCAGGCGACTTTTCAAACTGGAACCTCGTAAATGTCCGGCCAAGGCATGTTTGAATGCGTCCGAGTACCGTTCAGGCAGTCTAGAGAAGAATTCACGTATATACACGAGGTCGTTGATCTCGTACTCCTTCGACTTGAACACGTGCGGTCGGTTAAACTGTTGTATCAGAGCTCATTATTACGTTAAACTTGCCGAGACCAAGCGTAGCGCCAGCACGCAAACGTACCAGTGGTCTCTGAGCGCTCCGCTTGGTCTCAACGAGCTCAAGCTGTTTCAAAGGTGTCATCCAATAAAGTTTTAGCTTTCTCATTCGACGGTACAACGCTGACCGGTTCCTTTCTGTCGACAATACCCCTAAACCTACTTGAGAAATAGCTAAGTTCTTTTGTCTGAGGCAATGACAGGGAGATGCCTGAAATGAGCGAAGTGGCGGCGTGGTTCCTCCAACATAGCGGAAGGATGTTCAGAGGCAATGCCTCCGGGATACTTACAGAAAGCATCGGCGAGCATCAGATAGGAGCTTTTGTCGAGGAGGGCGAGCATAGCCATGTATACCAGGCTCCATGGAATACATCGAGGAGGCATAAAGAAGATCGGGGTCTTGTCCGGAGACTTGGCACGTTCCTTAGAAATGACACAATTTTCTCCAATTCTTCGTTAATCCTGATCTAGAAGAGGAGTCGCGAGTCGTGGCATTCATCGGTTTCATTTATGATTATCCTTGATGTAGAATTCTGAAACAGATGGCTGACTCTTCGAAGAAATTACTATGTATTTACCCTTCAAATGTTAAGCATCATGGAATACTAACGAATACGAAAGCGAGGAGCTTCAACGGACCGACACTGGTAGACGGTTGGCTTCTGCAAAGTCGCCGGCGGTCTTCTGCAGACGTGATCTCCCGAGCGCCACATCCAGCTCAACAGGGAGGTAATAGTGGAGCCGGCACTGGTGTCTAACTGAAAAGAGTGGGATGTCCGTCGATGAGCGGACCCTGCGACGGCGCGGGATTAACGCTAGGGAGAAGAAGAGAAGAAGAAGTCCGTCGATACCGGCGCCCGAAGGTACCTGTCAACGGAAATGCCACCCGCTTGATCTTGATGACCCGTTAATACCAAGAAGCGATGACGTCTGCTTGCGCTGACGCCGCAGTACAGACTCCGGCTCCTGAGTGGCCCTGATATCGAGACAAATTCCTGAGTAGTACTTCTTTCGAGGTGTCTGCTGCCAAAATGTCCCGACTATACTTTGCTCTGCAGTGGCCGCCCCTTCTTCTGCCAACAGATTCCTTCTGCGATTTCTGTGCCGTCCTCGACTGATTTCTAAGCGTAATTCTTATCTACGTCCTACGTCTTACGTCAATTTTGATCTTTTGTCCTCGTCTTTTTTTACGTAGGATTGGAACACATTGAAGTCGAATGGAATATAATTAGAATTGCAATATGTTTGAAAGCCAACATAAGTTCAGAGGCTTCCAACACGCTGACAAAGTGGTCGACGTCTTCGACTTTCTCTCGATGGCAATCAAATGGCGGCAAAAGAGCGCTCAAATTTCAGCGACCTCTGCACACAGGGATGTGATCAGCGAGTCGTGTATGAGTTGCAGATCAAGAGTTAAGCGTTTCTTCCTCAGGCCTTCTCATTCGAGCAATGGGGCATAGTTATGTCGATCGCCCCATAATCCGAGACAGTCGTCCTGATCGCAACAGGTTTCTTCAATTCTCCTCGGCATCGGTTCGAAGATGAAGTACAGCGCAGTTGTAGCCATATTTTGCGCTAGGTTTTGCCAAGCAGCCATGAGTTGCAACTTCTGCTCCTTCTGCAAGTCTTTTCCTAGCAAATTTACAACCTGTTTTTGAATTCGCTCTCCTGAACACCAGTTGTTGAGTCTTTGAGAAGAAGTTAGCATTCCAGTACGCATTAGAATTCAATGAATGCACACAAAGTGGTAGCGTTTATATACCCTCTTGGTACTTCAGATTTGTGGCAATGAAGTGGACATCAGAGCGATAGATTAATAAAAAAGGAGCAAATGTACAATGCACAGAAATCCCATGTATGCCCCAACAAAACCCATTCGAAAACAACTGGGTATTATTCGGTATCGGATTTGGTCAACCAATATTATCGTATTGGAGTTCCCCAGTACCTTCTCTATTCACTCGAACTTCGAACGCTCTTAAGTCGAGGCGAGCCGGTTTGGGAATACCAGCTCACCATCGATAGATTTTGATCGCTGTAGCTAATCATCATCTGTCACGTCTTCTCGATGTGAGTCCGACCTCCACTTCGAAATGACCACAGTTACAAATGGCCGATCCCAACAGATCGGTAATTCAATCTTAAACTGCTCATCGATGTTCCCTGTGTGGGTATCCATGCATGCGTTTACAGAGCGGTGGATAATCATGTCGGGAGCTAAAAGCTCGCATCCTAGTAAATTTATAGCACATGCAAGCCGCAGATGCCGCCAATAGGAGACCTCTTGTCCATATTAAGCGAGTGTAGCTATCAATAAAGATTACACTCTTCGAGTTAGATCCTGGTATGTTACTTTTTGACTCTTAATATTCATAAACTAATAATGAGTACAGTAGGAGAAGTACATATACTTAAAATGTTCTCCTCAATCAACCGATGAAATTTTAATTTAATTTATTATTATTAATTATTTCAATTTTATTTTTAATTTCATCTATATCATATGACGGGAATATAGACCAGGTTATAAAGGCTCTAATAAACTGTAGTGTGTCAGCTAGTGGAGTGACTGTAAGTGTACTGTAATAGCTCTGATAAACGCAGTAGGGCTAAAATAGAAAGCGCTCAAAAGTATCTTCTTCGACCAACTGCTACGGAAAGCTCGAGGCAAAGGATGCACAGCAGTGTTAGAGACCACATTGCTCGACCACAGCGACTGCTGACAAATAGACTGCTGGCAATCATGAGTGGCGATTCGACGTCAGAAACATTGGAGTGTTTACAAAAGCCTGCTTTAGGACACGAATGGATCAGGTCAGGGAACAGAATATTTGAATTATCGTTCAGAAAGCCTCATCCATATGAATGTTGTAGCATTGCCTGCGAAAGTATGGACACGTCTAAAAAGGGTACGAAGTCTCTGGCGGAAGATTGTATGTAGGAAATGGTGAACAGTAAAACTGGATTGACGCTTAGGGGAAGGAAATGAAGTAGAGAAAACGATCGAGGGGTAGTATAAAGGAAATTTATGCTCCGTGTGTTTCGACCACTTTCACATAGCCTTATGGAAAACAGTGACTGGCGTAAATAGCATGCAAAACAGTAGGCGTGAGCAAAATTTCGAAAATCATGACTACCACGTAAAAGGGCTTATATTTCCATGCTAGGTTAGAGGATTGGTCAACAGTGAGATAGGGCCAAGCGGTCATTGAAGCTCTCATCAAAATTGACAGAATTAGACTAAAACTACTAGTTCAGATCGATTAGGAAGATCATGACAGATCACTTTTGCTAGCTGAGGATCATGATTGTACTTTTGCTGTGACGCACGCAGTAGAGTGCAACTTTCCGACTTTCGGATTATAGAGCTCAATTCGAACGAGTTCCTCACAGCACTGGCCTCCAGTACTTTTGCTGTTCAACATGTCCGTGGAGAATAGCGGATGTTTGCATTCTATTATATAAGCAGCTATTCTACGTACCATGACTCGTTGAGATGTGATTCAACAATTGCAGACCAGTTGCCAAACGAACGTACCTGGATTTGATGGGGTGATTTCTTTTTGATTCAGGGGACCAAAGATCATTCATCAGATCAAACGGACTTTCGAGATTCAGCGCAGTTAGCAGCAAGCACTCTACCACAAAACAATGTTATAAAGGCATCTGATTTCAAATTCATCACCATGCTCGGAAAAGGATCCTTTGGGAAGGTATGTGTCGATATGTTATATAACAAGGTATCTTTTCTCTCATTCGTCAAGACACCGTGACGACTTTCTTTAATCTGAAGACGGATGAGAAACGACCCGATAATTGTTCGTTCAGCTTTATGGGATCCTAAGTTAGGTTTTTTGCCGGTTTCATTCACCTTACAACGGATCCGCTAAGTCACTACCAAACGTATTATACTCACAATGATGTCGATACTATTTCATCAAACCTAATGAAGAGAGCACTATTCCTCTATGACGTTGATTTCAATGAAAAACACTGCGAGTTGGGCATCTACTTAATGATTGTGGCGGAGAGCTATTCTCTGGGATCAAAACTTCTGAATCCGCGATAAAGCCGTTCTCTGTAGTCTATCTGTATTCAATTTTCGATTACCCTTCCGTTCCATAAAAAAGAAAGGACTCCTTAAATTTTCAACGACAATAGTGTGATCACTTCCCGACAGCGAAGCTGGTCAAAACTAAATAAATTGGATATTTCCCACAGAGCGGTGTCTTACAAGGGGAGGATACTCGGTCGCAGCGGCCATTCAAGATGAGATATACATGTACCCCCGTAGGTGGTTTCGAACGCTGATCTCAAATCTGTGTTCAAATCTGCTAAACGTTTCTGGGAACAAAGGTACGGGACCGATGCCTACCTGTATTATACCACAGCAACGAACGGATCACCGAGCCAAACAAAGCCGTAACTGTGCAACGGTGGCGCAGTTTATCGGCCGGTGGAGTGGTAGGCATGACACCGATGTTCGATTCCTTGATGCATGTGCCGTTTAACTTTTCCATGAAGTGCGCCCTAAACGCTTGCAAAAAGTTTTAAACATCTGCTCAAAACAGGCTCATTTCACCAGCGAATCTTCTGACCCAAGGTGGTGTCATTGTGCTTGATGGAGGATTTTCGTTTTTGAGGCATAGCGTGAGCACCATCTAGGAAGAGGCGGTAATAAAGAGCTTTCGAACCGTCTCCTCGGTGCTGTGAAGACGAGCTCGTTATCCTTTGTGAGGAAGCCGAGTCCGTGAAAAACGATCACAATGATCTTCTGCGGTCGCCTGATGATGACAGCGATGATGAACCCGTAACTTCGCGAAAGACAGCTCGTGTCTTTTGAAGGGTATAGAGGTTCCGAAGTGAAACGTAGCTTTCAGTTCCGCGATGTGGCCCATGAGCTCCAATTTTATTATGCTGATAGAAGAGTCCATAGCTTCTATAGTAGGCCGAATTTCAAAAAACGCCGCGCCTCCTCGACCATGAGAAACACGCCTTGTATTATTACGACAGTGTGCCAATCAAGAGAGCATGGCTTAGTGCAGCCTCACCGCATCACCACGTTTACCTCATGAAAGGGCCTCTTGGAACAGCATTCATCTCAAGAATAGAACTAGCGGATAATCATATGTGCACACAAAGCGATAAGCTATTGTTCTTTTTCTTCAACAACGCCAGTTAACGTGTACCAAAGCTTCGAAAGCGCGGACAACATGCCTAGAATGTGTGTACCGTAATCCTCACAGAGAGGGCTGTGGCCGGATGAGTCATTCGGCCGCTGTACACCGTGACTGATGCGGGGAGCTGCCAAAGATTTCGAAACCTTATCTTGGCTGATTGGGGTAGGGAGGCGTACATGTATATTCGGTCAGTAGCGGTAATTTTTTTATCGAATTATTGATCCTAAATTGTGAGAGAGCTACGTAGATGCCCAATCTTAAGCCCAAATAGCGTTTTGCAAGCGTTTAGGGCGCAATCCATAAAAAAGCAAAACAAGCACATGCATCAAGGAACCGAACCTTGATGTCATGCCTACCAGTCCACCGACCGATCAACTGCGCCACCTTTGCACAGTTACGGCTTTGTTCGGCCCGGTGATCCGTTCGTTACTGTGGTATAACACAGGCAGGCATCGGACCCGTGACTTTGCTATCAGAATCGTTCAGCAAACTTGGAACACAGATTTGAGGCCAGCGTTCGAAACCACCTATGGGGGTATACATCTTATACTTATGGCCACTGCGACCAAGTGTCCTTCCCTTGTCAGCCATAAAGTGTTAGGGCTGCCGAAAGAGAAGAGCTTGTGCTCAACTTGCTCTTTGACTTGGTAGTGCACGACACCTGTCAGAAAAGTGAAAGGTTCCTATGCGCTGTTTTTATGAACCGTTCAAATGAACTCACATAAAACTGAAATTCAATATGTTACAAATCAAGATACTCTTCGCACACGGTATTATCCAGAAAAAAAACGTTTGAAAAATGGCCGACACTTGCTCTCTGTTTCAAGAAGTTGGGATCGTCAACAGATTTACAGTGTACCCACAGAACATCTATCCCAAGGAAATGATTAGAAAGGTCAACTGACTAGCCTCATCCTACGAAGCTTGTTGCACTATAAATACATAGTCCAGGTGCACAGTAATGCTTCAGGAAGCATCATAGTGAACGAAATCAGTATGCAATGATGAAGAAGAGTTCCCATGTAGGGATACATGTACACACTACACATACACTGCACTACACATACAGTTCTGAATACATTTTATAAAAAAAAGAAGAGCAGTAGCGGGTTTGACCACTGACTTGACAGGTTTGCCAAGTTCTTGTCGAGTGCATATCATTCTGTGAACAACATTTCTTGTAAGATTTCTTGTATAGACGATTGCTCTTCCGAGTACCAATGTAATAATTCAAGGCTATCCATCGAAGGTGTTTGGCGGCCTCAGCGATCCTACTTACAATAAATCGCTTCGTCTGGCGTTCTGTTGCTCTGTCGTTATGTATGTTTGTCATGTATGTCTGTCTCGGAATTCCTTATATACTTTAGATTCGCCTGGAGAGAATGAGTCAGGCGTAGGATGGGTGAGACATGTCCCGAGAAGTATAAAACACACATCAGCTTGGCGGAGCCCCTCCCACAGTGGGCGTGGCGTGCATCGGAATGAGCTCTACTGAGGACCGTGGTTTCAAATTCAACACCAAGGCGGCTTGAAAATTGGGGTTGAAAGGAGAGTGGAGGTGTGCATTGGTAAGTTAGATCAACACGGTGAGTGGCAGGACCGGACGCCGCCCACGGGAGCGGGGTGTGCGCGAAATAAAAGTCTGAGCGCATAGTCAAAAATCCTGTGCCCATGGACCTAAAGCCTTCAAATTTGGTAGGAGTACAGGAGGCAGGATTGGAACACTTATGGTGGGTCGCAAGACCAGACTCGACTGACATGAGGCGCAGTTTGTACGGAAAATTGAACTGGATTTAAAGCACTCACATTCGTTATAAACAAGGCGGCAGGATGGGAGTACCTATGTAGGGCGGCAAGACTTAACTCCGCTCACAGGAGGCGAGGCGTGGGTGGAAAAATGTTAATTCAAACTTTAAGCGAGATTTCGGAGCTAATGTCAAAAGGTCTGAAATTAACCGAGTTACTCAAACACACAGAACCTAAGGAGGTTTGTTCATGGCGGACAGGGCGCGCACGAATTGTGTTGGGTGTTTGTGGTTGGCCGGGATGAACGACTCCTGTTCCCATCTAAAGAAGCCTCCAAACTGGAAAAAGTGCATGCGCGGAGGCCATTTTAGCACGAGAAGAAGGGGAGCCCGGCGCGCCGACAGATAGGTTTAGTACAAATATATAGTATGGTTGGTGGTGCCGAGCATGGAGCTGGAGCCCAGTCGCGTAAGGGACTAATTGTACGCCATGGTAGGGTTAATGAAGAAATATGTCGATGGCGGTGCTCTCACAGCTAAGCATTCAGAACCTGCTCACTTGCTAAACGCCTCCTGTTGCACAAACACAAAACCAGGTGGACTATACAAAAGCAAAGGTTTTGTCTTTGCTTCGCTTCTGCTCTCTTGACATTAAACAACGAGATGTGGAAAGTACTTTGCTTCATTGTTCAATCTCGGTCAGGTCATCAAATTTAATAGCTTATTCAACAGACATTCTGATTGACATTATTGCAAAGAATGTGCCTCTACACAAAAGTTAGCATTGAACAGTGCAGTTCATTGAGGAGGAAAGGGAGAAGAGACTGGGCTTTCCGAGGATTGGAAATGGAAACGCATCGCATGAATCGCCCATTCCCATCCATCTCCCCCCCCCCCTTCCTGGTCCCCTTC
>UZAF01016174.1:10028-71366 GCA_900617895.1 Haemonchus placei
ATCAATTGTGTCTCCTCTTTACTATATAACAAAGATCTGTTCCCCATATAAGCTGAACCCGTAAATCTTTCTAATGGCGAATACACATTCAATCACCACTGATCAGCTCTAAATGAAACCTCAAGGGTAACGGACTTCCATGAAAACTTCCCACAATTCATTCTTTTATGTTATAGTTTTGGTTCTGATAAATAGTCAACAAACCAGGGGCGCACTGACGTAAAACGAATTGGTTCATAAGCAGTCTACGTCTGATTCATTTTATTTCACAATTCTGACCTGTTCTGAGGGGGACGGTACGAACTTCTGATAAATAGCCAACAAACCAGGGGCGCACTGACGTAAAACGAATTGGTTCATAAGCAATCTACGTCTGATTCATTTTATTTCACAATTCTGACCTGTTCTGAGGGGGACGGTACGAACGTGCGTCCGAGGACGAGCGCGGCAACTTGCGCGGCGAAGGTCGTGACGATTTGTATGACTCTGACACCAATTTTCTCGGCACAAACTCAAAGTAGAGTAGTTTTTTAGGGTCAGATGATCCTTCTGATCTATTCTACTTCCCAATGATAGGCGCTAAAGTCGTTTAAATAGTTACGAACTTCGCCGCACAATTTTCCGCGCGCATCCTCGGAAGCACGTTCGTACACATACCCCCTGTTCTGACCGTGAAATAAAATGCAACAGACGTAGATTTCTTACATACGAACTAATTCGTTTTACGTCATTGCGCCGGCGGACTATGAAAGCTGCCATATTCAAAATTTTTAAACCTTGATTCAGCAAAGTAGGAAACATAAAGGGAAATTGCTCCTGGATCCTTATAGACTATGAAATAAGCAGCGTTGCTTTTTTTGTCTTATTCACTGCAGAAGACTTTGTTACGAACTTTGCTACTTACGAACGAACGATTTTTTTCACAGGTTCCCTCCTGATTTTGAAAGCTGAATTTCCAACTTGAGCTATATCGCCTCTATGTACCCCCATATACATACATATATTGGGAACAACAAACTTGCAGAAGATAACAGTCATGGTAATCGCACCTCGCGAAGAGGACTGCGATCCTGTTTCTCCTCAGCATCGTTTACTGGACTGGAACTAACTGCCATTTCATTGCATGATGAACACATTTGCTCCAGACAAGTGTGCGATGTAAAGGAAGGCTCTTCCTCCTAAATTTCAGCAAAATTAAAACTTGCATATGGACGAAATTCATGAAAGTTTACATAAGACGTTGATGGATAGGTGCGTCAGTGGCACATTGCTGACACGTCTCAACATGAAAAAACTATCGACAACTGCCATCATAACATACAATTTCCACGAATATATCGGACATGATTTGAGCAGGACTTGTTAACACGTGAAAAAGCATGTTAATAAACTGAGTAAACAGGAATCAGCCCAGTGTATTAGATACGTATTGATCTCTCGAAACGTGGAATCGTGGAGTTCAAGAACCGTGGAACATTGCTTTGCCCAAATCGCATCGCGTGACCAGGCATGCTGCTGGCTGACTTCAGTTATTACATGATCTCTTCCCTACTCCTGCTCCATTCCCCTTATTTCCTGGATTTTTAAGGTTGCAACGTTTGATGTCGCTAGTTGATGTTTGTAGTAATGAATTAGAAAGATAAATATGCATTTGAAATTACACTCCAGCAACACAATCGTTGCAGAGTTCGTCCACTTATTTTCCTAGAAGCATTCTTTTGAAGAATCTAGTTCTCTTCGGATTCTTCATGGAAACTTCCCTCTATTTGATGTTTGAACTGCACCTACCTCTGTCCTTGTACGTTCCATATGTGGATTCTATAATTCAAGGAATTCGCGATGCAGGAATTTTAAAGTCACCTTTACTAATAGCTGCAAACAACTCACATCGACGCCGCATCACGACCGCACACGAAATTCCTTGGAGGCAGTGGGTAACCGAAGAGTAATCCGATCAAAAATAGTGAATAGGAGGGAATCGCAGAATATCATCGGCTGAGTAACTTTCTGCCTAACCCTATCGTTAACGGTAAACTGGTTGCGGTGTAGAAGTATGGAGGAATGGACGAGGACGAAGAATGGAAGAAGTTAGCAACAGGATAAGAAGAGGATAAGGATAATAACATTCTATTCTGTATAAGCGGCCCCCTAAGCGGTAATGAACATTCTCAACTCTTGTGTCCTGTCGTCCTAACTGGTTATGAGGAAGGGCTAACCGTTACGACTAAGAAGAAACTGCAGCTGCAGACGCCAGCCGAAGGATTGAAGGAGGATAACATAGAAGATAGAGGCCGTCAATGGAGTCGACGCAAGGACGGTAAACGTGTCCCCCACCTACGAGTGGAGATAAGAATGTTACAGAGCCAAGAATTGGAGTGTACAGATGCGACCAGCTTCAGCAACGCCTGAGAAGCATTTCCAAGTCAAGAAATTGGTGCTAGCTGAACCATTTGGACCTTTAGACTTCATGTGTCCAAAATGCAAAAGCCAGGCCAGTCCTTCCAGGAGTTCCATGCAATGTTCCGAAAACCTGCACATGTGCGTAGGTTCGAGGACATAAAGAACGTCAGAGACCCCAATGGTAACAACGTCTTACTGCTGGCCTACAATCTCTGGAAACTGCTGTGTAAAGGAATGAACTGATATGAATTCTTAAGGTAAACACCTACTCTATATAAGCCTAACTCGAGTAGGGTTGGACACTTCTTCTTCTTTTTGCTTGTGTCGTCATGACTACAATAAACCGGTCGTCTTACTGGAGTGTAAGTGCACAACAACAGGCGATCAGGATGAGCCCTTACCATAACAACAGCCCCTTACCAGCTTCAATCAAATGGACAAACAGAAAACTCTGTCGTTACGCTGAAACGAGGTATCAACAAACCCAGAGGGGAAGAAAGACCGTCCGAAGATATGTTGAATACTATTCTGCAAGCCTATAGGACCACACCAAACAGCTGTTTAGAAAGGAAAACTTCGGCAGAACTGTTTCTCGGAAGAAAAATTCGTACTCGACTAAGCATGCCGATGCCAATGCCGGTAAGCACAGATGGTCACTTCGCAGAACAAAGGCGAGAGTACATAGAACACCAGTTTGACAGAAGACATGGTGCGATTAAAAGGAACTTTGCCGTTGGAGAAGCCGTTTATGCTCGACAATGAATTCGTCTGGGAAAAGGCACAATCAAGAGGTGCCTCAGATCAGTAAATTACGAAGTGAATGTGAATGGAAAACTGATTAAGAAACACGTGAAACAACTCGAACGTCGTCATGTAGACAAACCGACAAGTAGCGGAAGTTCGATGTTGGAAACGCTTCTGGATATATTTGCTTCGCGACGACCAGCAGATACCTACAGAGAAATCAACAGACCAGCCCGCGACTGTCGATCCAGAAAAAAAAGTTATCCAGACAAGTGAAGATCGACGACGTACACCGAGTCCTAAACCACAACCATCGTTAAGAAGATCAACACGAACGCGAAAACGTTCTGTTAAAGATACTATGGCACCTACCTTAAAATGTAACCTAGTAGAAACAAAGCATTTTTCTACTGGGGGAGGTATTGTGTATAGGAATGAAATGATATGAATTCTCAACGTAAACATCTACTCCATATTAGCCTAATTCGAGTAGGGGTGGACATTTCTTCTTCTTCTTTTTGCTTGCATCGTCACGACTACAATAAACCGGTCGTCTTACTGGACTGTAATGACACAATAGAAACTAAGAAGCAATTGTTGGAAAAAGATTAGACATCAAAGTGCACATGGGGCCGAAGCTCAGGAGCGAGTGGGATGAAGAAAAGGATGAATAGTAAGCAAGGACGTTTTGGAGGGCGCAAACATTGGAAAAGAATGTGAAACGCTGGGGCGAGGGCTCTGCAGAGAGCGTGCGATCTGTAGTGTTCAAGATAGGTAGCTCAAGATAGGTCAATTTGCTAGGGAATGATTCCGAAAAGAAAAAGCGTTCAGTAAACTGTGTGACGAATGCGGGCATTTGGCCTGCGCATGCGGAGGAGCGGGCAAAAGGAAAAGACTCCCGCCAGGTGCATTGGTGTATGGAGCCTACAAGAAGCTCCGATGTCGACCATATGCAGGATAGTTACGTGGAGAATACAATCTTCGTGATAGGTCGGCGTGGTCGCCATCGTAAAGTGAGAAAGCCGATAAAAATGGAGTTAGCCGGAAAGTGAGGTGACAAAGGCAGAATGGTTAGATGCCAGAAGGATGGCCGAAAACAGTATAAGAAACGGCTGCGGCCACTTCTGTCAATAGGTGCATCTTTGTCATTATATGAAGGGTATTCAACGCGGGATAACAGAGTGGTTATCCCAAAGAGATCAGTATCGAACGTGCTAAAAATCGTGCAACAAAAACAATTGGCGACGACAAGATGTGGCTTCCCTGGATGGATGGCACTTTTCAAAGATGGCTGAAGAGCGCAAAATTTGTTCAGGGTTAGATAAGAGCCCTATTAGAATGCAGCTGCACCGCTGGGAGGATACAGAGAGAGCATGACAACGACTACCTGTTCGTCAAAACGGTTAGTCCTGGAAGGTGCAAAGTCGAAATGGTCGGAGGTCATCAAGGTGAGGTCAACAACCACAGGAGGAACAACGGTGAAATTAAAGGCGTTCGGTAGACATGGGTTACCGGAGCAGCGGGTATGGGATGCTGGAACGCCACTTACATCGAATATCGTGAGCACAGATATTCTCAGCAGATATCCACCCCTCTTAACACCCAAGTTCAACGGGGAAGCGAAGAGATTTGTGCAGATCGTCAATGCCTGATAAAATTCGCTCCAGAAGGGAGCAAGGGAATAGAAAAAGTGGCAGTGAGTGAGTCGCTCTTTGGGTATTACGTAACACCGCATCTGGCGACAGGGAGGAGCCCCGCCGAGCTTCTGATGGCCGCAGATTGAGGACTGCATTTGATATAAAGAAATCGGGGGTGACTGCGAGGTCAAACAAATACGAGGAGATTAAGAAATAGCATAATCGTGGAAAAAGGGAACGGAAGTTTAGTGTAGGACAGGAAGTATTCATTTTGAATTACTCAGGCAGTGAAGAGAAGTGGATCCCTGGCATAATCACCACTGTGACAGTATGAGATGCATCATGGAATCGACCAAAAGAAGGTACATGCAGAGCACATAAAGCAGCAAGTATACGCTGGGAATGTGCGGAAGATTACATCTCAGAGAAGGAAGATAAGTTCAAAAAAGAAAAGCCAAGAAGGAGGGACCATATTGCGAAGTCTGGAAGGAAGTGGAAAGAGACAGAAAGGATGAAGGCTTACAGGCAAGAAAAGCCAAGGCGCATTAAACACATCAGAATGAGAGTGATAGGATGTGGACAGATTCTACTGGAGAGTACCGAGTTTAAAGCTGGAGTGAGTAAGGTTCAATTATCTGGTTCCTGCCTTCGTCTACGTCGCCAGAATCTCCAGCGCAGCCACAATGAATATGGCCAGCTATGCAGTATACATGGCTCCGATGGCCATGATGTTACTCATAGCAAGTATGCCTGCTGTTAGCTCCGGCCCGTAGCAAGGAAGTCACTCCCGAATGGATGGCTGTCCTATTGCAACAACAACAAGAAGTATACATTTCGATGTTCCCGACGCCGCAGACCACTGGAGGACCGACAAGAGAATCGAGGCGCTAACCACGAGAAAGAAGACCCGTGGCGGCTGCAACGCTTTCCGCAGTTGTAGCGGGGTGGGTGGCTGACGAAAGCGTTCGCCACGATCGTGCTCGCTCCAATGCGAAGGATCGCGGGTCCAGTCGCGCGAGCGCCCGAGAAGCCGAGACGAAGATTACGAGTGCCAAGAAGACTCGCAGCGTGATTAGGTATCCAATTATGCTGTTGCGCTCAATAAATGTTGTTGGAAATATTGTAATTTGGTGTACTGGAATTGAGGAAACGTAACCGCGAGAATCGAACTCCCGCAGGAAGATGTATGCGCGAGAGCTGAATTCCAACGCGGAGGTGCAGGCTGAATGGCCGAACTTCCCCGGTCACAAGTCTATAAGAAGGAATAAATATGCGTACTTTCACTAGGTTGATTTATCTCAGAAACTACCCAGGAACTACCCCAACTGTCATTCCGAATTATGAAGAACGAAAGAGATGGTTAGGGCTGACAAGCTTGAGCAAGAGGAGATTGGTTAATGACCTCTCCTTGGGATTCCGAATACTTAGACATGAAACCAGATTGAGACCTAGCAGTTATTGGGTTTTCAAGCCATGCAGTGGAAGGTCCGCGAGGTTTGGAACATATGATCGAAGAATTCACAAGAAAACCTATTCGCTAGCTTTCCACTCCTATTTTTATCGCACGGCAAGGAACTTCGAGAATGCCAAATGAATTATTCGGATTGATGAATGATAAGGTGTTTAAAAAGAATTTACTGAGGCATAATGCTACCGATGCTATCAGCTGTGAAATTTAACCAATAAGAGGGAGATCAATTTAGTTATCGCAACAGTGGACTTTCATCCGCTTCTATCTCACCAATCCGACAACACTGTGATCTGGCACTACTAGTAGACTCATGAACTTCTAGTCCGTATACAAAGCTTCACAATACAGCCACCAATGCTTCCTCTCATAAGTATTAACTGTAGTGAGGACGTGATGTGATTTTCTATGCACCACACCATTTTCTATGCACCATTTATTTTATTTTTTGAATGTTATCTTTCTCGTTAGGTATAGAAATATCTGTTAAGAGGCTTAAAATTATTGCCTAGAAGGTGACCTTTTCTTTTCGGAAGTTTAGAAGGTTGGCAAGCGGTTGCTACCTGATTTACCTGCCCCACGAGGTTGTCGGTGTACTCGTTTGCCTAGGTCCAGAAGTCCCTCTGATTGAGGCACCATTGAAAACTGGGTGGAGGTAGTGGACCTGGATACCAGCAGACCACTATAGGCTAGAGAGGTCTCCTTGGTATATTTGATTGTCAACTACAATTCTTAGTTATCCGTAAATTTTCGATAGGTACTAAGCCCTTCTTGGTTGTTTACGATGACTGTTATCGCTGTCTCTGTACAAGTTAAGGCACGTGAAGTAGCACGCACGAATAAATAAATAAATAAAATAAAATATGGAGTTGAAGTAACTACGGGGGGGGGGGGGAAGATGGACCAGGACTAGGAATGGAAGAGTTTAACAACAGTATAAGAAGAGGATGAGGATAAGAGGATTCTCTCCTATATAAGTGACCCCCGGTAAGGTAATAAACATTCTCAACTCTTTCATGTGTCCTGTTGGCCTAATTAATCAAGGCGGACTAACAATGACCAAGAAGAAACCGCAGCAGCCGACACCAGCCGGAGGATTGAATTGAATTACGTGGATATTCTCAATTCTTGAGGGTCCTTTTGTTCTAACTCTTATCTTGTTGTAGTAACTGTGATGACCGTGCGGTTTCGTAGAACTCACCCCACGGTCCACAATATTGGTTACGATTCCGAACCAAGCTCGTCATTGAAGATCTATCGTGGCCTTCATTCCCCCTCCCCTGCAATGGAGGTAATCATCGCCCCGAAGTATGAGCTACTCGAGGTCCGATATATTAACTGCGACACGACCAGAGAGGGTCCCGAGCGACGCGCACATAAAAGTATGAGCTCTAGGTGCACCGGAGAAAACGACGACCTCATGGGACTTGTAGAGTACAGAACAACCGCTGCGCGATCTAATGTGCACAGGACGTAAAATTTTCGGGACATAGAACTGTCTGCGAATTCGCACCTACAATTGTCGTACCATCGCCTCAACGGCCTACTAAATCATCTTGAATGAAGCTAGCAAGGAGAACCGCTGCGACGTCATCGCCCTTCAAGTGACGACAATGAAGTCACAGGAACGTCGGCGGCATCAGATTCTTGGTTACCACCGGAGACTCATGCATTCCGCCCATGAGTGACCATGCTGTGCTTACGGCAAGCGCACCAACATCAGCATGACTAACTGTTATGCGCCAACAGCCATCACTCTTCGAAAATCTCCTACGGTGAACGGTTAAGGAAGCTCGAACTTCGTAGGAAAGCAGCTGACCTAGCCATGGTGTACAAACTGACCGCAGATTAAGTGGTACTCAGCCTTAGCCTTAGAAATAAATTTTCTTCTACTAAAGGTAGCACAAGATGTCACAAATTAACCCAGTGGCAACAGCTTGACGCGTATGCGCGTCAAGCCTTGTAGACTGCATGGGACCAGCTGACGCGCTTGCGCGTCAAAATCTTGTCCCCTTTCTTCTTCGCAAGATTTTTCTTCTCCCCAAGATTTTCCTGTTTATTATATAGGCAAAACATTATGACCTTTGTAAACAATGTGGTCCATCGCACGGATAAATATGCTTTGGCACAGCAATGGGTTTCCGAATATTGCAAAACTTCCAGATGAAATCGTACTTTGACTTCTAGTTCGTAACAAAAAAAAANAAAAAAAACAGTAGGACAATCTATACGTGGGCAATAACAAGGTAAAATAACTTAGAGAAATTACATTTCTATGTGACAAGACTTGTGTTTCTATCGAAAAATCAATATAAAAAGATGTTCCACATTTACTGCTACGCTTGACCCTATTTGCTTATTTTGATGTCAAGGCAGACCATACCATTGCTCTCTGGACAGTTTGGTAGCGTAACACTCCACACACCACCTGCTAATTTATTTTGATCAATTAGTTACCTCCCCTAGCACATATTGGATGGTTCGGAGCCGATGGCTTAAGGTAGATCATAATCAACCTTCAGCAGAGATTCTCCGTTTCTAGTTTTTAGTCATTTGCCCAATATGCCAACTCACACATCCAAGTTCCCACTCACGTCAATTACGTTGTCCTACTACCCCTTCAGGCGGAGGTAATGTGGTGGCAAGTGGCGCACTATCACGCACGTATAGTCATGGGCTTGAACCCCATGACCATACGTGATTATGATGGTGATGGTTGTGATTATTGCGTAACAATATACGCCCACGTCAACCGAACCCTCTAGTACTCCAGGTTTGTTTATTGATATCACTCGTTTAGAAGGATAAAAGGGCTGACTTGTACATCGGCCGGCCACCGAAATTCATTGTATAAACCAAATATGCTCCAATCCGTCAATACGATTTCGAACGGAAGTCGAATGCGGGAGCGTATTCCTCAGACGAGATTAATTTAAGCTCAAAAACTTTATCCTTTTTCTGCCTCCTCCACTCTCCTCAAATGGCTACAGTTTTCTGGCGATGCTTTACTTTTGTCTTACTTTCGCAGTAATGCTGTTTCTACTTCGGCGAGAGAAAGCATATCAGCAATGCATTCCGTCTGCTGCTGCTCTTTCCTTACCTGACACGTTACGCTTGTTTTACAAAAAATAGACATCCGGAGTGCAACTTGTGTCGGTCGAGCGCGCAAAACGCTCATGTCTCACGCGGCAAACCCAAAACACGCGCTGCTGTCAATAGGTTAAATATCCAAATTGATATGTCGTGAANCCGGAACTTACAAAAGCCCCTTTCATGCAATGGTCAAATTCCTTGGAAAGCTCTTGATTCTGATGTTTGGCATGCATCAACCTTCCATAGCAAAAAGTAAAATACTTTAAGAAGGCTGATCACAACGAAGCTGATCAGCTTTTGCTCTCACAAAGCCAAGATTTTTTGTATATTAGTGGGATTTATATCCTTTTTGTTCACAGCAAAAGCTCTTTTCCTTTCTACTTTGCATAAATTCCATCTTACAATCTAAAAACCTCCTGCCTCACAAAGAACAGCGAAGATAAATAATAATGACGAAAAAATAATGACATCTCACTTCACACACTAGATGTCAAAGCGCATACTATAATTTCGCATACCTCTATTTTATGCAAGATGTTTTGCAGCTATGAAACTTCCTTCTAAACAAATCACTTCATTTCAATACTACGTAGTGTATGCAAGTATAACATGTATTGTGTATAACGAGAAGCACCTTCAATGATGGTTATTATAGGATGTATGCATTCGTACTTGTACCGATGCACTAATCATTCCATACCACACTGGCTGAACTGCTATCGCTCACTCACTCATTTACACGATAATCGTGATGATCGCACCTCAGGATGAAAGTTGTTATCTTGTTTCTCCTCCGCTCCGCCTGGGGGGTTAACTGCCAGTTCCTCAAATATTGTGCACATTTGCTCCGTAAAATTGTGCGACATTAACGAGGGTTTTCCCTAAATTTGAGTAGAGGTAAAATCCGTTATGAGAAGCTTATTAATTATTGATAGTTAGCAAGTGGCTATCTCCATGACTTAAACAGGACCACAGATCCAAAAATGTATTAGTTTCCAAATAGCTCGCTTTACAATCATCAACTTCAAGATCGAACTGCATATAAATTATCTGAATCCTCTCCCCTAACATTTTTATATAGTCTGGGTTCTTCAAGCGGACTCTTTGCTTGTACGGAAACAAATGTGATCGGAACCATCAGAAAGTGCTGCAAAGGAATTTCATTCGCTGTGAATATGGAGGAGCCGTAAAAAAGCGTTATCTATTTCCAGAGAAACAAGCGTAGGGTGCTACTCCCGAAGTGGAGAGACAAACGAAAGACCTGAATTTTCTCGACAAGACACGAAGGATCATGTGACGCCAACGTTATCCTGTAGTTGTGAAAGATTGTAAAAAGTTAAAAAGTATTGTAGACCATAGTGATCGAATGGCCTTGTAATTCTACATAATTGTGTAAGACAGAACTAAGAAGTAGAAGGTAAGAATTTTCTTCCAACTGTTTACCCCGACTGCTCCTATTAAGGCCTGGATGCTTTAGAATCATACCAGCAGGATGGAGGGATGCTCTGCAATCATACCAGCAGGATGGAGGGATGCTCTACAATCATACCAGCAGGACGGAGTTTAAAGAGTTCAAAAATGCAGCTGCTGAGATACTGATGGACTTTAATGGAAGAAACAGAACAGGTCATAGAAAAAAACGAAATCTAGTTGTAGATCAGTGGCAGACACAAATGGACGAAGAAAGTGTGAAAGTCGTTACAACAAAATGGCAAACGATTTAGTTAACGTCAATATGCTAAAGCGCATGCCAAGAAAAAATGCAAGCCGCAATACTTAGTGCATCCAAGACGTGCACAAATCGTGCGAAAATCTCTTGATATCTTCAGTAGTGCCATATGGGCTCTGTATGTTCGTAATAAATTCTACAAAACATGCATGTGAGCCATGTTGAATACAAATACTACCAAGTTTGTCAATAAATAAGGAAATTCGTATCAAATAAGCTGTAAACGTGCAAGAAACAAAAAATCCTGGTGGCATGGCATCCGACATCAAGCGCCATTGTCGTCAGATGGTTAAAACGCCCCGCCATCCTGAATGAAGCCGAATGCGCTGGCGAATCTAAAAACGAGTCCGTTTCACACCACGGGACCTCAGAACCTTGGACTTCCATTAGGGACTGTTAGTAAGTGAATATCGGCGGTATCGCAAGATTCAAGGAGGTTGAGCAGAGTTTACGCATGAATAGGATATGACTAACCAATCATCAAACTCATAGCATTAACCTATTGACGACAATCACGTTTGGCGGGGAAAACGCCGTTAGGGACCAGCGCGCTTTTCGTCCATTGCGACTGCAGCCCACTTGTGGACTACATGGTCCAGCAAGAGCAATTTTTGAATTCAAATTAAAGTATTTTTGATTCTCTCTGAATTCCCGAACTGAAATGTCATTAGCGAAACTAGTGGTCATTCAATTATGAGTTCAAACATTACGAGAAATCGTTTCGGGGATCTTTTACGAGCTTTGCATTTGGTCGATAACAGTGAAAATGCTAATGACGACCGTCTTTTCAAAATGTCTCATTTTCTGAAGTTGCCAACGAACGAAGGATTCACCACATTAATGTACTCCTTCAAGAGAACTCCCGTAAATTGCAAAATGAGAATATTTCCTGGGACCAGTATGTAGTTTCATTTAGGCACGATTTAATGTTCCCCGAAGAAAGATCAGTAAGCAGTGGAAACATAAATGAACAAAAAAAAAACACTTGTAGCCCATATATGGACTGCACCGTCCCACACAGCCGAAACGGTGCGTCCACTTTGGGCTGCATTTTCGTCAATGGGTTAAAATCGAAAAGGAGGGTACCTTTAGTAAGTTACTCCTTGAAACTCGACTATGAGAGAAAACCGTTTCAAGCTCCAGCGGTGGCTACGAGTTGTTCTCATCCCTTCAAGATTTGGAAGACGTGACGCGTCGTCGAACAAATTGATAATGACGAGTGTCTTGCAAACTCAGGAGCAGCTTTCCCAAGTTACACTGCTACATATCATATCATATTATATATAGTTGACTACGTAAAGCGTACTTGGGCAAGGGTCAGTAGTGCGAGTCTAGCAGAACATTAATCAATTAACAACGTTAATGGGGATTAGGTTGAATGAATTCCTCTATCCAATTGTGGCGAATTCTAGGTAGACGAATTTCATTGCTGGTAAGGAACTTCTTGTAGAAAACGACGTAAGGTGGCAATATATGAAAGTATACATAAAACATAAGCAAGGCGGAAACGCCAAACGCAGTAAGCAGATGTCTAAGCCAGGAAAAATTATTGACGGGTGCGACCACAATATTGTACGACCAGTGGCTAGGGTGGTCACTGGATTAGGGACTATGCTGACAACTCTGCTGCGACACGAAACGGCTGGTTTTAGGAACTTTATCTGAAAACGGCAACACAAAAAAACAACAAACAATCAAACACCGGCAATGTGCTGAACTGTGGGTCGCGGCTGCGCGAGCTGTGGCTGATTGCTGCTCGACGGTGGCGGCACTGGAGTCGCGGCTGGTAGCGGCTCTGGAGTCATGGATGGTGGCGGCTGAACTGTGGTGGCAAAGGAGGCTGGTGGCTGTTCGGTCAAAGAGTCTGGAGGCTGCTCGGCGCACGAGTCTGGAGGCTACTATCACCCCACTTATATATCAGGTGGATCATGCCTCGAACGGGTAGGCCACTGACCTCATTAGTTATTGTACCACCTGGAGTTGCCTTTCGCTTGTAGGGAGATCAGCATGACCCCCCGCGCTTGGAGGGTGGCCCGCCTCTGGACGGTGCCTTTCTCTTGGCCTCCCTATTCCACATGCCTCCCATCCGCGTAGTCGCCGTCCCAGACGACTGTTCTATCTCAGGGAGCTTGATCCCTTTGGCTCTTTCTCGTACCGATAGGTACAATGTCTTTGCCGCACCGACTCCCAAGTACGGATTGTGGAAATTTGCTGAAGCTTCAGGGCTGCCTGCTTCCATGTATATTTTCCCGTCCATGATCCGACTGTTGGACGTGGTCACAACCTGATCCTCTCCTCCCATTTTTACAAGTATTTCGTCCAGCATTCTCCAGAAATTCATCATAATTCGCCACTCCTTTTCTTTTTTTGCCGTCAATGGGCTCCAAGCCGTTACGATTTTTCCTCCATTTTCCAAATGGCTTTTTGCTATCCTTAGTATATCACATATGATTTTCTTATCTCCTCTACTCTCCAATGGGTAAACGATGACCCATATCGCAAATGTCGTCCAATCTTGGAGAGTATTCCTGAGTTGCTTGTATGTCGGCACGACCTTCGTGGTCAAGCCTCCCTTCGAGTCATTTTGTTCCATCAGAAGAGCTCCTTCTGGTGCTGCAAAACCCGTGGGTCCTTTT
Organism: Haemonchus placei; assembly: GCA_900617895.1. NCBI lineage: Eukaryota > Metazoa > Nematoda > Chromadorea > Rhabditida > Trichostrongylidae > Haemonchus > Haemonchus placei. Next base: position 23,736 of record UZAF01016174.1, read on the forward strand.
CTCGAACTCCTAGCTTCCCTCTCATCCTGCTGCAGTTCCTTCTTTAAATCCTCAAATGCGACCCTATAAAACTCGATTATGCAGTTCTGCTCGATTGGCTCATGTTTCGCGATGCTCTTCGTGGTGCAAATAAATTCCGTCCACTCCGTGCAGACAGAATAAGCAACCATCAGCACCTTCCTCAACGCTTCAATATCCAAAGAGACTGCCCGATTCCTGACCAACTCCACTTTCTGCATCGTGCTAAGCTCCTTTCGTATAAAAATCGATGCAGTTTTCCACGCGGTCCATGGGTCTTCGAACGGCTGCTTTCCGTACGCTCCCGGAAACTGTATTCCTTCGATGTCGTTCAGCGTCGTCTTTGAGAAACAGTCGTCCACACATTGAAATTGCAGGTGGCCCTTGTCTGCGGGGCTCAGAAGCACTGCACCTCTGAAACAGTCACTATAAGCTTTCCGTACTTTCCCCTTTGGCTGTCTGCCCTTGCGACCTCTGACATGTGCTGTTTCCCTAGGCTCGTCCGNAATTTCTTTGAACGCTTCTTAGTGAGTCGGAATTCGAAAGGGTTCTCTATTCTGACCGATTCTTACTACCAGTGCTGAGTTATCGCTTACTTCAATGACCCTACACGGTCCTGCCCAGTCACCTGCTAACTTTGGATGTGTTCTCATCGCTTTCTCATTCGGCGATCACACACTCTTTCTCCTACATCCGGGTATGTCTTATCTTTTACCTTATTTGCTTTGTCATTGTCTTTTTCATTTTCTCTCTTACGCGCTCGTTATGTTCTCTCACACGTTCGTGTACCTCTGCTATAGCTTGAAGTATTTCGGTTTTATATTCACTTGGCGACTTGTCCCCCATGTATCGACTTATACCTGCGTTTGTATGATTCCTGACGGGAATACCGGATCAATCCCATGCAGAAGAAAATATGGGCTTTCCCCGGCTGCGCGATGAGGAATCATATTGTACGCCATCATACAGAAGGGTAACCTTGTATCCCACTCTGTTGAAACAACTGTGCTTTTGCGTAACATGGCAACGATTGTTCTGTTCAACCTTTCTGTTAGTCCATTCTCTCTAGGGTTATACACTTTTGTGGTGACGTGATTGATGTTCGTTATTTCCATGACCTCATTCATCACCTGGTTTTCAAATTCATATCCCTTACCCGATAATATTGTTTGGGGCCATCTGCAACCCCCCGCATTCCATCTAATGAAAGCGTTCTTGCTATTGTTTCTGCGGATTTATCCGGTGCTGGATCTCTGCGGCATACTTCGTGAAATGATCAATCATGGCTATTGCATATCTATTCCCTTTTGACGTTTGGCCAAATTCCAGTAAATCTATTCCTATAAACTCGTAGGGTCTCAAAGTTGCAATTGGCTTTAGAGGTGGAACCAACTTTTCTCGCGGATTGTGTACAAAGCACATTTGACTTTGACGCGTCCATTTATGGATATCCTGCGCCATCTTTGGCCAGTACACTTGTTTGGATACTTTTCAAAATTATCATGTTATCATCATCAAATTATCAAAATTTTTCAAAATTATAAAATCATAATTAGATTATTTTTATCCATTCTGATTATTCTTCGACTGTAGCCGCATTCACTGCAGCTTCATTTTCTCCCTCGAGCGACTCCAACTCCATTGCTGTAGAAACGCCCTGCTGAGGGCATCTGCACCACGTTTGTCTTTCCCTTTACGTAGCGAAGCTCGAGATTATACCTTTGCAGTTCGAGTAACCATCTCAGAATTCGTGGTGACATATTAGTACGCTTGAAAAGTGCAGTTAGAGGCTGGTATTCCGTCATAACGATGGTAGGTAGACTATATATAAACATATGGAAACGCCATACTGCAAAGACCACCGCAAAGGCCTCCAAATCTGTTTCATGATATCTTCTTTCGGCTTTGCTCAAGCTTTTGGATGCGAAGAGAATCGGATGAATTTGCTTGTCTTCACCCTCTTAGATAGCACTGCTCCCAAACCGTATGTCGATGTAGCCGTGCATATACAGAAAGGTTTGGTACCGTTTCTCGCGGCCTCCACATCTGGCTGCTTGAGGACTCGGGGAATGATAAGGAAAGGGTTATATGGCCTTGCAAGGAGGAGTGAAACCAGGAGTATATTTGATCAAGGATCGAGAGACCACGATTCCATAAATAACACTGGCACAGATCTACTGATTTTGAAGGAGGGGGAAAACTTCGGACATTGGGAAACGGATAAGTGGCAAGAACAGTGGGGAGACCTAAATCTCCTTCTATCTGACGAGGTTGATCGTGAACTATCAGGAAATGAGACTGCAAAAATTGGAAGAGTTACTGTCAGCAAACACGGAAACCCGAGGACTGCATAGAAGTAAAGACGCTTCTGAAGAAATACCAAGAAGCTTTCTCAATCTTGGATCGAGGATTGACTCAGACAAACTTAGTCAAAATGACCATCGATACGGGGGACTGCGCACCTATCAAAATGAAGGCGAGGCCAGTTCCACTGCATCTAAGACCGAAACTCAAAGAGCTGCTAAAAGATTTGCTACAAAAGAAGGTCATATAACATAGTAAATCAGAGTGGGCTTTTCCCATAGTCCTCGTTGAAAAGAAGGGCGGTTCGATTCGGCTATGTGTGGACTATAGAGTACTTAACAAAAAGAACAAATTGGATGCGTATCCACTGCCAAGTACAGAAGCGCTCCTTCAAGTTTAACAGGAAAACGATTCTTATCAACGTTGATATGTGCAGCAGATATTGGCAAATTCCTCTAGCGAATGACGCCTAGGAAAAATCAGCATTTGCCACGTCAGAAGGCTGTACCAATTTAGGATAATACCATTTGGACTGAGCACTAGTCCGCCAGGTTTCAAAGGTTGATGAATACTGTCTTCGGAGACCTTCCTGGCTGTGAAGTTTTCCGTTACATCGATTGTATAGTTGTCTGCACAACGTCCAAACAAAGGCATCCTCACCGTTTGGAAGAAGAATTTCAAAGGTTGACAAAAGCAGGATTGCGGTTGAAAGCGCGGAAGCGTCATTTACTAGAGAGTAAGGTAGCTTTTCTAGGGTATGTTATCGAGTGAGACGGGGTGCACATGGATACGGAGNCAAGCAACTCCGAAGCTTCTTGGACCTGGCTTCCTTCTACAGAAAATTTTGCTTAGGCTTCTCAAGCAGGCGTCTTTTTTCTTCACCTGGGAAAAGGAGAACAAGAAACATTCCAGAAGATGAAAGATATGATTTGTTCAGCACCTTTTTAGCAGCAATTTTTGCATTCTCTCATTTCCTGATACTTTACGTTTCACCTCGTCCGACAGAGAGGATTTAGGTCTTCCCACTGTTCTTGAAACTTATCCGTTTCCCAATGTCCGAAGTTTTCCCCCTCCTTCAAAATTAACGGATCTGTGCCAGGTTAAATCGTGGTCTCTCGATCCTTGATCAAATATACTCTTTGTTTCACTCCTCGCTTACAAGGCCATATAACCCTTTCCTTATCATTCCCTAAGTCACCTTCGCATTGTACTGGGACCAGGCTCACGTTTCTGGTGGTATGTAAAGACGTGTCATCACGACCACATGATTTCCTCTATTTGCTTCATTTGATTCTTCCTTTGGTTTACACTCTCTATTCATTGACACTTCTACTCCTAGTCTCCTTAACGCATTAGTTCCTATTATTACCTCGGCTTCTTTTGTGGGGCTAGTATGGAACGGTATTAACCCTGAATGCCCGCTCTTTGTGTCCACTTGAATATATACTGCGCCCTCAAAATTCATTCTGTTGTTTGAGGCGTCAAAGACCGGTCTAAGCTTGGCTTTTGCACTACTGACATGGTATCGACGTCAAATCCCCTCTCTTGTGCTTTTGCAAGTACTCCTATCGGGATTATACTGATCATTTACCCTATGTCTAAGCCTTATAGCTCTCTCCAAGGTTTATTTCCATCACCATTTGGGTGCCAATGGGATCACTCACTCCCGTGTCTTCTTCTCGGGTCGCTATTCCCAGGCTATGTCCTCCTTCTACAATTGATGACATTTTTGACATTTTTGTTTCTTTGCCTCTAACCTGAACATTCCTCTGGGCCGTCCTGTTCACTCTAACTGCTCTTGTAGGGCACTCTCTCGCAAAATGTCCGAATCTTGAGCAGTGATAGCACTTTTTGCTCTGCTCTTTCTGACTCTCCTTTTCTCGCTTTGGACGATCAGGGCTGGGNGGGAAATTGATCCTGTTTATTGGGCGAGACTCTGGCCTCTCATCTCCCATACGATCGAAATTCAACGACCTCCCTACCGTGGAAACCGTTGGCTTTTGTTCCCTGCCACTTTGATACTGTGTGTACCTAGTTCTCCAAGATAGTGGACTCTTTCTGTTGGCTCCCAAACCACCTTTGCCTGCTCTATACTAAGTGCTAACTGCTTTATCTCCTCGTACGCTTTATTGGCTTCTACCCTGCGAAGGGCTCCCATCAATTGGACGTGTTCTGGCCAATCGCCCAATTATCCAGAAGAATTGGAGCGTTTGCCATTGACCTATTTTCCGGTGCTCTCTCTGGATACGCTCACTTGCCTAATTTCTCTAGGACTGCGCAGAAATCTGCAACCTCTTGACCAAGCCTTATTCTTGGGTTTTTCAACTCGGCTAGCGCTCTCATTTTACTCGCTGTTGGGCTGCATGCTAGTAACCTCGCCATCTCCCTGGCCACTCTTCCAGACCTCCTTCCTTTACTGTGCTTGGCAGTGAGGCAAATATGTTTTTGGCCCTCCCTGCCAAATGGTCATCTCCCAATATATCAAACAATGTTTCCTCACGAGACATAACACCTCCATATTTTCGCTTGAACTTCCTTAGAAACTCTTGGAAGTTTTTACCTCTCGACCTTTTATAGACTCCCGGATCAGCACATGTCATGGCCCTAGGGCAATTTACCAAACGCACATTTGTATTCGTACCTGTGTCCACGTGTGCCACAAACGATCTTTGGGTCGTTCCATGTTTCTGCCAAGTGCATGCAGATATCGGACCAGTCGGACAGGCTGTCTCCTGGAACGCGGTGTTTCTTGAACCAGTACTCATGGTTTGAAGTGCATACTCGTATTTTACTTGCTTACCCCTTTTCGCACTAGGATCGTCCTCACTGTGTGGGTTCCTGCATCTTTCTTCGATCGCGTGTTTGAGCTGGAATGTGTGTGTTTCAAACATTTCGCACAGCTCGCTTATCAGCTCTCCATCCTTCTCCACCGTTTTTATATACTCTTCCCACTATTCCACAGACTCTATTCCTCTCTGTGTGAGAGTGTCTGCAATTCCCTTTATTGACTCCTGCGGGACTGCAGGAATATGAACTATCTCATTCACAAGTTTTTCGATTGCCTCCCCTACTAAAGCCCACTCTTTCTCTAGGCTACTTTTCACTCCCTTAGCCACTTTTGCTTTGACTACCATCGAAAGTGCTCTTTGTCTCGCTTCTCGCACTACCTTCACACAGTCTGACCAGTTTCCACAGCTATCCATGGGAATACCTTTGGGACCTCTGGCGGTGCGTCCTGCTGCTCCTCCATCAATACCTCATTGATGTCTTCGTCGACCATATCTTTTTGCATTGTTGCTCGTTGCTCGCTGCAGACAACCATGCTTTCAATGGTAATCCTATATCTTCTTACCATATCCTCCTTTTGAGTGTTCCTTCTTCACACTCCTTTCTCAGCCTACTGACACCTTTCTTCTTCGGTGAGCAGTGGGGCTGACTGTAGCGACCAGAAAAATTCTGATGCTTTTCCGCTACCTACTTCTGCCGTGTTCAGCAGTAAAAGTTGATAACGTTCCTTAAATTCGTTCGGACGACCAGCGACTAGGGCGGTCACTGGCTTACTTTGTTGACTCCTTTACTGCCAAGGACACGGCTGTTTTCAGAAACTTTATCTAAAAACGGCAACACAAAAAACAACAAACAATCAAATACCGGCAATGTGCTGAATTGTGGGTGGCGGCTGCGCGAACTGTGGCTGTTGCTCGCTGCTCAACGTAGGCGGCACTGGAGTCGTGGCTGGCGGCGGCTCTGGAGTCGTGGATGGTGGCGGCTGGATGTGGTGGCGGCTGAACTGCGGTGGAGGAGGCTGGAGGCTGCGTGCAGCGGACGAGTTTTGTGAGGCTCCTTTCCCCCCTTCCCCTCACTCATCATCTCGCATAGCGGGTAGGCCACAGACCTCAATTAGTTACCGTACCCACCTGGGTTGCCTCCCGCCCGTGGGTAGATCAGCATGACCCCCCGTGCTTGGGGGGTGGCCCGACCTCCAAACGATGCCATTCTCTTGGCCTCCCTCTTCCACACTGTTTACTTTTTCACGCACAGTCTATCGTAGAGCCGGTTTCGAATGAGCTGTCGCTTAAAATCTATTAGTTCGGCAAAATTTCTAACTAATACGTTTTTAAGAGGAAAAGATTCTTGAGATGTGAATACAGGAGATCTACTCGGTGCCCTGCAAGTCTAGATAGGACAGACTAGAGCAGCGCAAAATTGGATTGGCTCAATCAAGCAGAAAATACATGAATAGAGAACATGGAAAGATAAAAATGAGTTTTCAGCTGCATAAAAGAACTACTACAACTTACATTTTTAGAATGAGCGACTATGTCAACGCCTTCTTCAGTTGGCTGGCCTCCGTTGACCACATCGCCGTCACTTCTGTACAGGCCAGTATTTTTGATGTTGACAAGTCCACGATTCTAGACAAGATCTGATGAATGTTACCGTACAAACAATCGCAATTCCCGGTCAACAGAGGCCAGCCAACGGGGTGTGCGATTCACGCGTCAATGAAATGAGGTCAACGGGCAAAAAGCGCTAAAACATCATGCCTACAATCATAACGCAAGAAATAAGAACTTATTATATCAGTAGAATAAGTAAAGGAATGTCCAACTATGCATGTTTACAGAAGGATTGCTTCTCTAGGATCGAAAAAGATAAAGTTATTCTTATTTTGAACGTTTGGCGAGTAAACTGTAGACCTATGAGGGTAATTCTCGATCTCAAAAAGGCTTTTCTGCCATAGTAAAGAGATTTGCTCTGTTCATGGTGAAGCCGTGGACTACTGCAAACTTATTTGGTCCACCTCAACAGAAAAGTACTGAAACGATACTGCGTGCGCGAAGAGCTCTNCCCCCCCCCCCCCCCCCCCTCCTGTACCATAGATACTTCCCTTCTGCTTCTAACAGACTTTGCAGAACATAACAATTCCTACAGTTATCCACAGATAAGGCGAATCAGTCCCAGCAATCAAACAAAACACAAAATCATGATTATAACTATTAGAAGCGGAACAGTAAAACAAAGTCAAGAGATTCCTACCTCTAGGCGAATATGCTCCATTGAATTCATGGGAACAATGTCTTCGTTGACAGCACGGCTAGAGGAAGCCGCTACAACGTCTGAATCAAAGTCTGAACAAGTTCAACGAAGAGTGTTCTGATTCTCTATAACAAGGTTGAATGATTACAGCATGCGCATGCTCAGATAGAGCCTTATGGTGCTGATCAATTCCGTTTCAGGGGTCTATGGAAAGAATTGCGTGGCCAGCCCATATATACAGGATATTCCAAAATTATGGGCACCAATTCATAACAATGTGTTCGAAGATTCTCAGCTGAGAATCTTCGAATACACTGTCACGATGGAAAGTTACGCATATCTGCTAGCGTCTTGTGCTGTTACAATCATATTTCGAAATATTTCCCATGAGCAAGGATGGAAGCCAAAAGTTCGTTCACGAACTCCTCGTATGTTGCACGCAGGTATCCCTTCCATTTCTCCGGCCTTTCCTGAGTATTGCTTTCTAGGACTCCTAATTGAGGCTGCAAACCCGACAGATCCTCTCCTAACCAGAGAATATACAAAGGAGCCAAATGATTCCAGAACTGGAGAACAGGATGGCTATCTCGCTTTGCCAGTGAAGTATGGCAATTAGCGCCCCGGACGTGGCTCTGTGGGCTAGAAAATCGTCCTGCTGGGAGGAGCCCATCAGTATGTCCTTTGAGAACAGTTCTTTAACTAATCTACCGACCGAGCACCGACCAAAGGAACGGCGTCACACCCATGCCAGTGGCTTACTCAAAAAAATTACTGTGCTGTTCTCATGGCACTTTTCTGTGAGAGATTGCACGTTCGATGCTTATAGCCAGGATGGGATCGTTTTTTTCTTGAAGAATGGTTCTTTCGTAAAAATTTCTTAGCTAGAGAGAACGTTAAAGAGTTGCGTGTCTTTACTCGTGTCCCTACTGGATTGGTTCCTTTCTGCATTTTTTGACACCACGCTGTATGTTGAACTTGGAAAGGCATCTCTGCATAAGATTAGAATCGCAACAAAGCTTCCCCTTGACAATTCACCCCAAAGACGAGCTCATTAAGCCCTGCTCTCTGCCCTCTTCTTGATGGACTACCTAGGATCACGATCGGCTCGCAAACAGACCATTTTAATAGTCCTGCAAAAAGACTGTTCATATCCCTTCCTAATTAGTCTTAAATTACATCTTCTTGCCTTCTGTGCAGATATGATAGGAATTACAAGGAATTCCTTTCAGCCTCTCGCATGCTAATGATTGAAAGTGACATTGAATGAGCCTCGGTCATCTAAAAGATGTCAGGAGTTTGACTTCAGTAACCAAACATATTGCAAGGAAACCTTCTAATACAACTAATTGATAACGAGTGAAGTGAATTAGATAAATTACTTTAATCTTGGGAATTCTGAATTTTAGCGCCTATAACTTTGGAACACTAATAGTCAATGCATTCATTCTCTGAGACGAGTGTGGTACCAATAAGCCGCCTCGGATGGATGCATTATTTTGTCCTGGACGGGTATTTCTCAATGATTTGATCCCAGGTCGTGTAGGACGCCACGTGGCACTTCACAACTCCCACCCAGAGTTGCTATATTATGGACAGAACTACGACGATACACACACTAGTTTTTTTTTTACTCTGTGTACTCTGTATTCAATCATATAACGATCGAAATTCCTCACTTCTTCCTGGCTATGATAATGACTCACTTACTTGTTTCACAAAAGAAGCTGAAAGCTGTGTGAAGATGAACTCATAGCCCAGTAAAGGACAAATAATGTGCTGCAAAGGAAAGCAGAAGTTCAAGTTTTGTTGCAAGCCGGACTCATCACCTACTATCTCGCCATTCGTATCAAAGCATTCGCTTCATGACTGGCGAGGAAAAAAANCTTCTTATACAACTAATTGATAACGAGTGAAGTGAATTTGATAAATTACTTTAATCTTGGGAAATTCTGAATTTTAGCGCCTATAACTTTGGAACACTAATAGTCAATGCATTCATTCTCTGAGACGAGTGTGGTACCAATAAGCCGCCTCGGANTTTTTTTTTTACTCTGTGTACTCTGTATTCAATCATATAACGATCGAAATTCCTCACTTCTTCCTGGCTATGATAATGACTCACTTACTTGTTTCACAAAAGAAGCTGAAAGCTGTGTGAAGATGAACTCATAGCCCAGTAAAGGACAAATAATGTGCTGCAAAGGAAAGCAGAAGTTCAAGTTTTGTTGCAAGCCGGACTCATCACCTACTATCTCGCCATTCGTATCAAAGCATTCGCTTCATGACTGGCGAGGAAAAAAACACCAAATTGGAGCTCGAAAAAATCGAAATATGGTTAATCTTTATCAAAAGCCGTCATATAATAAATTTTTGTAGTCGGGAGAAGTGTAACAGCGAAATAGTCTATATTGTATAGTTGTATTCAACTTGTATTTTTTGATTCCCTTTCTATTTATGCTATTATTCAAATAAGGCAAAAGTACTGGAAGCTACATCTACTGGCAATTGCAAGTCATTGTGTAGGCCGGATAGACATTTAATACCTACAATGAGTTCTGAACAAAAATCGAATGTGTAGGCGCTTTCCAAACAAAAACTTCAACTTTTATCCTAATTCCTAAGCAGCGACTAATGGCAAGAACTTCAAATATCTCCCTCCTAGCTGCTCCGTGTATGAGATACATTCTTCACAACAGCTGTCCACCTTCAACATATTTCTTGACATTATAAAAATACCTACCTGGTAACCGAGGATCCAAATGAAGTGGAAACGGATACCGAGGAATGAGTGGGCCAACGATTTGCGATGATTGATATGCACCAAGAGGATTGAAGATCGAAAATGATCTGCTCTCATTAGGAGGCTGAAAGTTCACCAAACAATTTTCTTACGCCAGTACTATGTCAAAGGCGCATAGATTAAACGAATGAATGGAATGTGAGGAACTGATATTCTTTTAATAATAAGGCTCCTTTTTTNTTTTTTCCATTTATCACTAATAATTATCCCAATCCTGTTTTTCCCACAGCCCGTCTGTTGTCTTTCTAATTCTAATTCTTAATTCAAGGCCGCTCTTCCCACCCTCCCCTCCGTTTCTACCCAGAATTAGTTTTTCCATTGAAACAATCACATATTCTGTAGGATTGTTAAAATTTACTTTCTGATTTTTGCAGCACAAATCATCTAGTCACTAGGAACATCTTCCGATCCCACCACTTATACAGAGTGTACTTTTTTTAGAGTTAAAGTGGTGGGGCTGCTGGACTCGGTGCCACAAAATACGCTTATAGAAAGAGTTTACGATATATTTAGGCTGATTGGGGGCACACTTTTTAGGTTGAAAACCCGAAGTGTCGGGGTCGGTAGCGAAGGAAGCGAGGAAATCTATCAACTTCGGAAAGAAGCTTTCGAAATTGTGAAAATCGATCATGTACATTGTGTGTGATTGTGACGACGGAAATAGCATGGAAGAGGTATTTGAACAAAATTTCAAAGGTAGCGACGCGTAAAGAGCTGACTACATCAAGCCAGAATGTCCAAAAATTCCCTCCACCATCAGGAGTCACGACTAGTTCTTGGAATTTCCACCGTGGGTGTCCCTCGGGAATGGTGCAGACCCTACACGCCATCAAAACTCGTCCGCCTTTGGGTGTGGCTTGCAAACGATTCAACTTTCGAGCCTTACAACGGTCTATCTAGGCGATTTGACAATGTCATGTATATCTTCTTGAATAAAGGAAAGAGTTGAAAGAAGGCAACTGCCACATTTCAGAGACTTGCGAAAAATGCGAACCTGTCCTGACAAAAGCTGAATCATTTTGTGTTCAGCATCGTAATGACATTTCGTTCGAGTGGTCGCTGCTATGTGTTCGATTAAATCCGCAAACGTGAACTTGCACTTCAACAAATGCTCCTGCAAAACTAGTCTTTCTCAAATACAATTTGTGTCAAGGCTTTCTCAGCGAACCGCTTCTTACAACTATTTTCACCTTTGGCCTTGACCATAGCGGTAAGTATAACGCCCTAATCCCCTACAAAATTCATCGCAACAGTGTTTCGAAAAGGAGTTAATCATTTCCATTCAGTTCAGCGGCCTCGAAAATCAACTTCCCCCTTTCCTCCCCTACTCACCACCCTCACCACCACTTGAGTTACTTGTACCTCTGTACCTGTATTCCCCCATCATCATACAGAAACTTAAGTGAACACTCACCTTTAGCGAATAACCAATAACCTTTTTGAAACGTTCACAGAATTTGCTGTACGGTATCGATTGCCTTTCACCACAGAAGCTTCTCAGACACAAGGCCGCATCTCTTACAATCTTAAAGTCAACAATAAGAGCATTTGAAGTGACTGACAGTGAAGGCAACTCACCACTTCGTCAGGCACATTTGCAGCGGTTGACGTAGAAGGAAGCATGTCGTTTCGATGAAACTCTGTGTAAACCACAAGGTTTGATTGCAACCCTCCTGATCACGGAAGAACTTGAGCAATTCTTAGAACTTAATGCTGTAAACTGGTTTATAGTCCTTGTTACCGCTTCAATGCGAATTATCTGGTGCAATTCTTAATCAGCATTCCCACTTGGCGAGGAAAAAAGATTTGCAGTGTGAATGAGGGTCGCACTGAATTCCACATACGCATTATTTCCGGATTACACGACTCATATCAGCCCAAGACCCTTATCACCATTCGGAATGGCTAAACTATAAAATCTTCTACATTCACAAATTGTCGCGGGGTAATACTCGTAGTCGGTAGAGCTCCTTACTTGTTCATCTACATTTCATGAATGCACCTCTAATGCTGTGTTGCAGTAACAAGACTGAAGGTAAATCAAACATGATTAAACCAGAAGTTAGTAATAGTACAGAGCTGTTGAATCAATAGGCAAAGAAAATGCTCTCAGCCCTACACGCTTCAGACTTTCAGATGGCATTTACTGATAGCCACCCGGGATGGCACCGTGTTTCTCTGCTTGCAGTCCTCCGCGATCGATAAGGATTCTCGTCGTGAAGAGAAACTTATGGTGGCAGGCGCTTCTTCTGAGCGGGATGTGGTAAAGTGACTCACCGTTCACCACACTGGGGTACGAAAAACAGAAGGGTTCCCTGTTTGAACCAACAACCCCTCACATACCCAACAGTGAACGAATGAACAAAGCGCATCCCACCTCGTTTCTGGGAAGTTGACCGACAAAAGATGATCACAATATCAGATGAAAAACTAGTTGTGAACAGCTATTTGCCAGAAATGAAACATAATCCAGCGTTGAAATTGTTACCTGCTAAACTTGGCGTAGGAGTACACCCACCTTCTCTACTACGCTTTCACTTAAACTTTTTTCTCCTGATAGTCATAGGAAATAGCGAACATACGACCAGCAACCCATTTTTTTTCCTAGGTAATTCTGTCTTGAGGAGGAAAAGGGGCGAATGAAAGTAACGCAAAAGTTGTTTGACAAAATTGTACTTTATCGTGTTTTCCGTCAATCCCATCCTTCTCCTCTGGCCCTTTGTTCTTTAACTAGCCAGAGCAACCTCAAAAATTCCAACCCACCGCACACCAATGAGGGAGAGTCATGGTAAAAGCTGGTTGGTAAGCTTTCGAAGCTGCCACTTCAGCATGTGGGAACCTATAGTGTTGACGTAGCAGCAGCGCGAAATTTCGTTCTAACCTACCTCTCATGGAGTTCTCCCTATTTCACCTTCATCCCAAACGGCTCAAAGAATTCAGTTTTCCACTTACTGATCGCTGAGTAGTACTGATTAACTAATAATAATATGTGTAAAAACTAATCAACGATTATCGAACAAAGCCAAGGCAACAATCATGCGAATCTTCGCCTCTGTATACTCAATATTCTTGCGAAAAAAATTTTTATTATTATTTTTGACCCGAATTAAAGTATCAGGCATAATTACTGATCATTACATTAACAGAAACTGATGCTGCTAGTAGATCGATGTTTGATTAAGATTCTGTAGAACAAGTCATTTACAATTCAAAAGATTCTATCGACATGATCGCTTTCGAGGAGATCACCTAGCTCCAACACCTCGACTGCCGTTCACAAAAAAAAACGAATGTGGAAAACATTCCTCACTAATTCTCTAAAGGCTCAAAAAATATCTCTATTTTAGAGAAATTATGAGGACTCGGGTGCAGAACCCACCTTATATGGGAGGGACACAATTTTCTTCTTTGCCGCGCTTAGCTTCGTCATAGCAAAACGGAGAAGACGGGCAATTGGATCGTACAAGGTCAGGCAGGCACTTCAACACTTTTTCACTGGCTCACCCCGTTTTTTGCCAAAATTATGAATTTTGCTAATTAGTTATCGGCCGAGAGGTGCTCTTCGGAACTATCACCCACAGATGATGGATAGGTGAGAACAGGGGAATTTTTAGACTATAATCTGATTAAACAGCTTTGATTCCTTGAAAAAATCAAAAAGGAATCAAAAGATGGAAGAAATCTTAATNTTAATAAAGACAGAATGTAACTCTTAGTGATAATTGCTACTCAGTGGCAATGAAAGGTTCTTTTCGTCATCGTTTTATGCCTATTTGATCAGTGTTTCTAACGAAAAGGTCGAAGTAGGCCGGTCCAACTGCACTACTTCCGCACCACCGCAGCACGACAACGTTGGGTAATCATCAGAACAGGTTATGGCGCAAACAAATGATAAAAGAATGCCAAAGAACAATAAGGGGAACAATAAGGAAAACATAATAGTATAGGAGAAAGAGAAAGAAAAAGACAGAGAAATAGGATACGGTCAAATAGAATTCTATAAATGTGTGGGCTCGATAGTAGACAACAGCTATATCAACTCTCATGCTGCTGTGCCGAAAATATCCAAGGAAAAATGATATTACAAAATTTGGCTATGACTCTACCTAGCGATCACCGGTTATTGAAAAGCTCCCGTTTCTAAAACATCTTTAGTTGTTAAGGGAATTCAATGAGCCTCACAGTGTTCTCTACGGCCTGGGACTGGAATAAGTCGTTGGTGCACAACCGCGCTCACTAAAGAAGTAAAGCGTTTGCTGAACTCTGCATATTCGCAACTAATGTGGCAGGGCGTCACGAGTTAGGGAGGAGAAATCACAAGTTAGGGACGATTTCGAAACAAACCATTCTATCGTAGTAAACAACAAGCAAAGGGCTGAATTTGTGAAACAATTACAAGGAATAAAATACCGCTCTAACACAGTCACTACAACATCATCTCCACTTCGGGATCGCGTTTTGGTGCTACGAAATATGCCTTCAATCGTAATTTCAAAGGCGCGTCGATAAGTGATGAATTACTGGCGATCAGGGCTCGGATGATGTCCGCCTTCAGACGGCCGGCTTCCCATTCATGTTCAGTAGACTGGTCCAACAGCCAGTCAAGGAAGCTGTAAAAATTGCAGAAGTCAGCTTGCTGTCGACAAAGTCCTGCTTATAATCTTTAATTCACAAAATAGAATTATGTTTTTAAACGAACCCTGACAGCCCGAGGAACGTTTGCAAGCCGAAAGGATGTGCTAGCAGGGAAGCAAAGGCATGAAGTGATGCCAAACGTAGATCAGGGAAGGGTTTCTGGACTAGGCTCAATAGTACAGATGGCATTGGTGAACCCAAGTAAGAAAACCATTGTGACAACAGCGAATCGTCGCCTGTAAAAGATATACTGAATAAACACCACGAAAAGAGTATTATAATGAACAACAATAAAACCTTAATCTTGTCTACTTAAAGATTAAAGGTAACAAGTAACAAAGCGTATTCCAAGGTTTTCGATGTCGTAACTCGTCGCCCTAGGCATTTGATGGGTTGTTGTTTGTTAGCTTACTGTTGCACATAATGTAAGCATATGTGGAAACCCATTCCACCGTCATTCTCAGCTTAGAAGCTTAGAACAGATCGCAATGAATGGGCATCCATAATTTCGGTATACCCTGTATAACCAGTTGTTCGATTGCAACCAAATCCCAACCCATCACGTCGTTCATTTGGCATGAGTAGTACTTCGTTTTCGCCGCATTACCATCACGTCTTTACCTCCTCACCCTTCTTTATCTTATTGTGACCAGTAAATATATAAGCATATACTACTGCTACGTAGGGGTACTTCCCTCCAGCTACACCATCAGTTGTATAATTATCTTTTCAAGTAGAACGTTCTGTGGAGAACAAGAATTCATACCGTAGATAAAGCTCTCGAAACTTAGGTTTAACTTCTGAGACCGCAGCAGCTATCATCTAAAGTCAGTACTGAAGATTTCACATTTCTTCATGGCTTTAATCTATTTAGGGACTTAGTGTTTTTAGTGAACCTAGTCCCAATATGTATCGAAAGATACTATTCCTCTGATTGGGGACCATTATTCGAATCTTGACCGAAACCTCATCTGTAGGTGCTTTCAAGATTACTCCAGACAAAAGTACGAACCATGTTGAAAAAGAGTCGCAAATGCTTCAAGATGTCGGGCACGAAGTTCGATTGGTCCACTGGATAAAGACGCAGCAAAAGCCTCCATCACACGCGATACGCCTTGGTCACCTGAAGATCGGGTTTTAATTATTCATGGAAAAAAGCGGTACAATCCAAAAAACGACATGGTAACAGCTAAAAGTAAACAGCGGATAGCGGCATTGAGGGATGAGAAACTGCCCGCGACACCGTATGCATTTTAGTTCCTATTGCACAACCGGCTCACTTCCATGCCCATCTGGCCCAATACGTATAGCTTGGTTGCTCAAATGTATGGGTGATAATCACGAACTGTCCTTTTCTGCGAAGTTGTCCCTCTACTTTCAATGACTCTTTAAAGGTATGAACAGCCGAAGTAGATTCAAAAAGCAAAGATGTCGATGTCAAGCTCGAAGTGAAACGTTCTAGCACAGTCAACGCCTCTATGGGCGTTTCCATGAGATCTGTTGACCCGAATTGGTTTGGAGGTAGTGAATACGTTTAGGATGCAAACGGAAGGTAAACACTAGTAGGGTCACGGCTGCTAAAGATTTGACTTACCACTGAAGAAGGTTTAATGATCCCAGCGACCTGCACCTTACGCCCTTCACTACTGTTCCTTCCATTCCACCCCCCCCCCCCGAATCACATTGAGTATTCATCACTTTCTGGCCCATGACCAGTCGATAGGCACAGCTGGTCGTTTGACTAGCTGGACTACGCCCCACAAAACAGATATGTACGGAAAACAAATGACTCAGATGGTTCTATGTTAATGACACGCTTTATCAGCCCAGGACACTTCTTTTTTGTTGCCGCGTCAAGTCATTACGAAATAAGTCTGTTTCCCATAAATAAATAGTTAAAGTAAAAAAAAATAATCACCGAGTAATCGCTGCAGATTTTGCTTCGCCTCAGCTTTGTACGCAACTTGTGCCAGAGTATCAAAAGCCAATACTCGCTGTGAAGCATCAACTATGTCAAAATGCCGGACCTTAAGCAAATACCATTGACGAGTACTATAGGATGTAACATTTCACAATTATTTTGAAAAGCTTATTTTTCGCAATGACGGATGAATATGACAGTCAACACGACATGCTCAAATAGTTTAGATTATCAATTTTTTATCCCTCCTCAAGAATTATTCTGTAACTAGTATTAGGCGTGACTAGCTTCCTCAGAAATGGTTTCAGATAGACTGGTGGTAAACTTAGCCGAATAATAAGGTAGTTTGGATAGCATTAACTCACTCGGCTTTTAACAATAAGATCAATTAAAAAGAATACGTTTATATTGGCTCAATACGCAACGTCACCAAGAAATTCGGATGAATAAACACTACGGCTTATGCAACCCAAATTCCCAGCATTTTCTTTTCCAATCCACGCCAGTTTTCTAATTCGAGCAAAGTTCGGAACTTAAAAGAAATAATATCAAACCATGTCTATGACGGCTGGAACAAATGATGGGAAGCTGTTGATGATGTCCGGATACACACGGCTCAAGGTACCAAAGAACTTCACGCATGCTGAAATCAAAAGTTTATCAATCTTTGACGAAGTTTCTATTAAAAGGCGTAGAAAAGGCCTCGGTTTATCATAGAGTAAACATTTTACTGGCCTAAAACGAAGGATAGGACATGAAGAAGTTTTAAGTTTTTTGTCAGCATCATCATACAATCCTCGAAGGCAGGGAGAGTATAGGGAACAAGGAAAAGATCTTACTGAGCTTGCATCTTCTATTTCAAAGACTCCTGCAAAGAAAGTAATCCAGCTGGTAATATATGCTAACTAAGCGACAGAGGACGAGCAAATTTTTTCATAAAAGTGTGTAAAGTCTTGAGGTGCTGATTTTCTCGTTTTCTGATGCACTTCCTCATTCGAGTTCCATTCAGAACCGTAGTGGCCCATTAATGCGTATATGACCTACTGGCCTACCAGTGACTTGCGATGGCCAGCCGATGTACAGCACAATGTGTTCATCCTCCCAAACGAGCCTGGAACCCATTAGATGACCCCAGAGAATGGAAATCTTGGTTGGCCTAGACGAATCTCGGTCCAGAATTCGAGCACGTGACCGTGTGTGTATGAAAAGGCCTACGGACTACTTGAACTCGGTTCCTTTAAATTTGCCGGATGCGTCATTTTTCTGCCCTCGTCTGGCGCACTCCCGTTTGATGTGGTCTTTGCGTGTTGTGCTTGCCTGTCCAATGGGGCCCCCACCACCACCGCCGTAGGCTTCACCCGGGGTGTTTTTCTCTGGGCTCTAGCCTCTTGCCGTCAGAGATGCAGAGAAAGTTCAAGTAGTCATGTAACCGTGTATGAAAGCGCGCCACTTGTCACTAGACTACCACCGCCCAGAACCTAATGATAGTGCGACGTTTTACGCAGCGCAGTGACACATATAAAGATATACATATGTACGTATATGTAACAAAAGAATACAAAGAAAGTATGCATAAATAAAAAAGTGGCGACAATCGAGAATAGAACATAAAGAAAAAAAAGCAGCATAAGAAAAGAAAAAATGGACTGCGATGGAGAAAAATCCAATCCCCCAATAAAAAAGCATAACTTGGGAGAGCATTATATAACTATTTCAACCTACACGATATGAAAATCTAATAGGCCTGATAACATTGCCTGATTGAAGCTGATGCGTTCATATCCCGAGTTCATGACCTTGAATCGGATTCAACGCATGGACATCAAAAAACATGCAGGTTGAAGAAGAGCTACTAAATAGGCAGGGGTCTGAGAAGATGTGTGAATGAGGCTAAACAACGGAATAACTTCTGGATAATTCCCTAGAGGTTCAACAATTCAGTCAAGGAAGACATGCAAAAATTCCTGCACTATTCAACTAATGCAACCCAATCACACGAACTTTTTGCAGAAATTCACTCCATACTTGCTTACTTAGGTTTTGACCATGAGGAATAATGAAGTTTCTGGCTCTAATCATCCACCTTCTGATGGGTACCCATTCGCCATCCACTCATCATCGTAGTGGCGTGTGGCAGGTGTAATTGGTTTGTAGAATGACTTACAGTGGCCAGTCAAAGCTGTTATAATTCCGGACGAGTCTGGTGCAATGAATCGCTCCAAGGAGGGTGGAAGGCTTTGTTAGCCTGAGCGAATACTGATTCGGGATTCCATTCTTAGGAAAGATCCCGGGATAGCACGTGTGCAATGATGCACCACTTTTTACTACACCCCCATTAAAAGTTGACGTCGTGTTTTCTCATCAAATTACTACGCATTCATACAGAAAAATAAGCAGCAGAAGTATTGCTACATCGACGATAAAACGATAGAAAAGCAATGAAAAAGCTTCAGACCGATGAAGTCCCATGATAGTGACCACCGCTGTACAGCCAACCCTTTGTGAACTCTCCCAAACGTTAATGCAAAATAAGGACTCACATGGATAAATAAAGCCTCCATCAGGTGCCTCTTTGCTGCTTTGCAACAGCTCGTGAACCTAAAAATAAAAAATTACGTATATAGATATTTATTTATTTACTAAGTTGAGTAAGA
Source organism: Haemonchus placei (assembly GCA_900617895.1). NCBI lineage: Eukaryota > Metazoa > Nematoda > Chromadorea > Rhabditida > Trichostrongylidae > Haemonchus > Haemonchus placei. Next base: position 43,108 of record UZAF01016174.1, read on the forward strand.
AGTTTCGATCGATTTTTCATCTTGATTTCGAAAACTCTTATTTGAATAAAAAAAGGATCTCAAGGAAAGGATCGGTAACATAGCTCCAACGTATTCCCCCGATGCGGCAGTTTTACATTCCTGAAGCCCATAACTGCGGCGGCCACAATTTGAAAAAGCCTTAATCTCAGTTTCGAGTTACAAGCGATCATCAAATTTTCTATTTTGGAAATGATGTTCCAGAGCAAAAACAAACGGTAATCGGACGGAGCAAGGCCTGGCGAATAAAGAGGATGAGGCAGCAATTCCCAAGTTCAGAAACCGTCTACCCATTACGAAACCCATCATGGAACTCTGAAGAATCTACAAAGGATAAAATTCGATCAAAACTTTTCACTGGACCTAATGTATTTACAAAAGACACTTAAGGTATTTGCTCGCGGAGAGAAGGTTTCAAGTTCCTACTCAGTCCTTGGTGGAGTTCCAATTCAACAACTTCAATGACAGTCGACACGCTATACATATAAACTGATGACATATGGGCGATTTGATGGGAAAAATATTACTCACTTCAACCATAGAGGTGAGAAAAGCTTACAATTAGTCAATTACTCCACAGACAATTATCAACACTATCGGGATGGTAGCACTATGAAACATACCTTCTGGGGAGCTCCCGATTCGTTAACAATATTGGCACTCTCGCTGGACGCGATCGCTGCATCCGACAAAGCATCCATAGCTGCTAGCACAACTAGCACGTCTTCACTTGAGAGCTCTTTTACCAAACTTTGTAACATTGGTGCAAGCGCAGGAGTGTAGTAGCCGCGTTGCATGGCACAAAGAAGTACCTGAAAGTGATCAAAAATGAGAGTCCCAGCACCAGGAGAGAAGTGAATATGAACCCAATTCACCCACATTACGCATTACTAGAAGCAAAAGAGATGAACTTTATTTCATACCCAATCTCTGCATATGTCTTCGGAATTATGGATATTACTCGTTAAAACCGAAATAATCTGATCTTCTAATTCATTGTCTAAATCTGAGGAGCTGAAATCCCTCTCTGCGTTGCCCCTGCCCATAATATTTCCATCGATCTTCAAATATTTTTCCGATTCAACTCCTCTACCTCTATCCAAATCAGTTTCCTCTATCAGTATCTGAGGGTTTTCATGGAGCACAGTGAGAATATGCTTGAGCGCATTTCAAAAAGCAAGATTAGTGTTTCACCTGGTAAACTTTGAAACGATGCTCTGAACTCTCGGTCGTCGCTAACTGATGTTGAAGTTCTTGAAGCAATTGTGGATTACTTGATACCGGTGCAAGTAAGGTCGCCAACTGAACGAGTAGCTCAATTGATTTCAACTCCAATATAAAAGAAGTTTACGCAAAACTCCGTCGCAACAGGAATTTGATATAAATGCTTCCTTTTAAAGCCTTTGCTCCAGCGCAAAATCAAAAATGTGAAACGTATTACTGCGAACTCAGTGCTATGTTCACCTGCTCAAATGTATCGGGATCGTTGATCCGACGTGCGAAGGCTACAGCTACTGCTTGAGCTACACTATTTAACAGTGGTGAGACGACATCTTGATTGGCTGTAAGATGAGCAGCAAGTGCAGTAACCACGTGCGACGGGCATGACTCGAGAGCCGTCAACAGCATAATCTACAACTTTCGAATTTACCTCAACAGGACGCAAAATCTATGGATCACGGGGTGAAAAAAAACTGGACTTTTTATCAAATTCGAGCCCTACCAACGGATGATTTGCAAATTTTAAAGGGAAGCATGTGAGAAGAAAAATCCAAATGAAAAGAGTTCATCCAACCTGTTGAGTTTCCAGCAACGTTTGGACTGGGATTGCATTTAGCAGCATTGACATCAAATCTTTGCATTCAAGCCAGGCATTTCTAAGAAAATTGAACCATATCTTCAAAACGGAAACAAAATGGATACATGCATATTATATACAGAAGCAGACTAAATGAGAGAAACTCACGCATCAACCTGTTTGACATCTATAGCCACCATTCGCTTGAGGATCTCTAAAGCCTTGAACTCAGTCCGATCAGCTAAGAATTCAGTGCGAAGTTCCTAAATTTGTGGTACCTGTTGAAGTGATAACAGTAAGAAATCATTAACCTGGAAACTCCACAAAAGAGAAGCAAGAGCAAAATTTAGCAAGTAAAGTAGTAGCAAGTAAAAAAGTAAAAAGTAGGTAAAAAGTAAATGGATAAAGTCTTGAAGCGTTAATCAATCCCGTCTGGGGGATGCCACAAGCATTCGACTCCTTTTCAGAATCGTAAAGGCGCATTGTGTGCATATGTGGCCTATACAATGAAGTGACCAGCCGATGTACAAGTCAGTGCTTCTATCCTCGCAGACCAATCTGCTACCAATTGCCCGACTTCGGAGGGATGGAAGGCTTGGCTAGCCAAGGCGGATATCGCTACGGGATTTGACTATGCGAGTGTTAAGTGCCATTTGCCGTACACCATCTCCGCCCACTTGAACATGATAGAGGATCTGTTTAGAGGTTTACAATATAGAACACAAGTTCGTCACTACGATGCATTCACTGGCCACGAGAATGCAAAAAAAAAAAAACTCTTTGCTCGTACGAATCTGATCGTGTCTTACAAAAAAGCGATATCGTCGAACGATAGCCAACCACAGTCATAGTGATTACCTATCAACAAGCCGAGATTGTTACACATTCTCAGCCACTGTGACTACCAGAAATGAACGTAAATTCAGTGGTCAGCCCAAACCGTGAGAAACGAAAATAGAACGGAAAACCTTGACCAGCTGGTGGTACTCACCAAAAAACTTGCACTCGTCCATACCGGAGGTTGCTCATCCGATGACGGCTCCACATCACTCGATGACGCTGATCTCATATCTGTGAGATTTGGGCTTCGGAAATATAGTAATGGGAAGTCATTAGCGGATACCAATGGGAAGGCGAAAGAACGGTAATGCGTCAAGTAACAAAGGATCTATAACCATGACATAACCAAGGGTGACTTATCACTGAAACCAATTCATTTTCTAAAAAAATGTGATAAATCAATACATATTAGGCAAATTCATTATCTAAAACATCTACTGAAGTGGTTAAACTTTACATTAAGTGGTTACCATTTACATTTACTTACATCATCGGAGCTCGATCTTTTTTTTGATAAAAATCACCACAAACAGTGCTACTTTGACAGATTCAGACATTAATCGCTTATAATTCAATACATAAGAATACACATCAAGAAAGGAAACGTCTATGAATCAGATTTCTTGAATTGACTACTACGGTGTTAACTTAGCAAGCAAATTTCAATAAATTAGCAATAATTACCTGCAGTATCAAACCAATAAATGATTATCAACATTTCGACAATACCAGTTCTTTATCGACATTTGCACAAGTCGCAATTCATACATCTTAAAGACACAACTAGCGGTGATAAGAACGATGTAGCTCTTCATGGGCCGAAAATTCGAAGGTTTTATATAATAATTTACATAACCAATCTCATCGCTAATTATGTCTCCAAGTATAAGAAAAAATGAACAGCATAAAGTATAACAAACAACAAAACACAGAAGGCCCTACTTCAACGGCTTGTAATACAAAAGAAGGTCACCGCCTTGCTTCCAAACAAAATGTTTGACCGATCGTAGATCCATATCGGGATCGAGCTTCTAAAAGAACCCTTTAAAATGTATGTACACTTTGCCAGCAACAGATAGATGGGTAGATAATAAACCCAATATACGGTAAGAAGTGGGCTTGTCTATTCATTAAGGCCACTATTAGGTCAGCTTGGTCTAGAATGTGGAGGTCCGTCGAGATGGGATAGGTTGGCCGTGCATCCAGTTAAACTTTAAATCCAACCAGTGCCGGATACGGCAATAGGTCCAAATTGTCTGAAAACTAACTTACTTGTTCGTTACAGTAGAGTTCCATCTTTTGTTCTATGTTGGTAGGAATCTGAACTGGCATCGGTGTTTCCCCCATTGTTGATTCCGGACTGTTCAATATCTTCTCATACACATGTTCCATTACTTTACGAACTTGCAGCATTTCGGTAGCAGAAAGGCGATCTCTGAAAGCAAATGCTGTTGACTGTCAACAAAGCGTACAATATAGTGTGAAAAACATCTTTCTGGGAAGAACTGTGACCTGCGAGCTCAGGCCCATTAACAACAAGTTGCATTCGATCTATTTATCATCCCGGTTTTTCGCCGATCGGTCTTGAAATCTTTTGGATGAGTATGTCAAACAGTGGCATGAGCTTCAGATGCAGAACAAGACTTCAATCAAGATGGCATGAATCAGGATGTCACGTTCTAGCTTTCATCGAGTTTTAGACGAGTGATACGTGGTCATTTAGATGGAAATGGGAAACATGTGCATATTTCAGATTTTCGAGACTTGTTATTCTTCGAAACTCGTTTTTCTGCATACTAGCGTACGTCTATCTATCTCGAACGGACACTATTTGAAACAACTCACTTTTTCGGCGTCTTTACATTCAAGCTAGCGTGTGGCAGAAGGTAGAAAGGCATCTTTGTGAATTTTGGTAGCATACTTCTTTCAACAACTGCGGTTATCTTAAATCAGAAATCCATCAAAACAGTTCCAAAACTTGAACACATTCTCACCACCCACCCACTCTGGTAGATCCTTCGCTAAGCAAGCTGATTCTGCCTCGTTGGCAGCATCACGTACCAGTAATCGTAGAACCGTACGTCCATTGACTTCTCTGAATTCAATCGGAAATTTTGAATTAGCTGCAAACAATCAAACATCGACTAACGACAATATGATGGGCGTATGGCCTGGAATCGAAATGTAGCCAGCAGTGGCCAGAGCTGTTTCGGATCCATCCGCACCCATATCACAGTGTTGATAATGTTCGAAAAGGGAGCGGAGCATCATTCCACCATAATTAACTGCAATAATCAAGCACTATTCCTAGTGTTTCTATTTTAACGATACTTATAAGGTTCAACTACTTCAATTCAACTACTTTTTAACTACTTATAAGGTTTGTAGGGCCAAGAAGCGAGTTTCGGTTTGGGATCTGATTCACTGACCTGACCTAATCATAATGAGAATTTCGCTGTTCTAAGGAGCATCTGCTAATCGTAACACCAATAAAGGCTGGGTTGTATAGTGAGCAGAATGTCTGTCTGTGTTCGTCACTTGATTCTCAATCAGACGTTGGAGGTGAGCGCAGCTTCAAGGAACGCAAGTTTCCGTCACATAAACCTTGAGCGCAAAAGCGAGGACTCCACATCAAAACCAAGGGAGGAGTCATTGTTTCGACGGTCACTGTTCAGTAGATCTCATGGTATACTACTCACCATCAGCAGCTTTCATGTAACCACTTGACAAGAACCCATTGCCTACCGTGATATATCAATTCGTGTTAATCTTTCCGAGATACACGGGCATAAAAGGATGCAACAGTCTGGTTAGAATAAACTACGCTGAAAGTGACTAACACAGATCTTAAACTCTGCCTTTATACTTATTAGCCGTGTTAGCTGATCAATTCATTAGATTGAATACTCCAGCTGGATCTCACTTAAAATAAAAATACAGCAAAGAAAGAAATCTCCTTCAATTAGACTCCGTTTCCAAGTTCTGTGTACAGCATGCCTCAATGAAAATAGTCAGCGGTACTCTTCTGAATCGCTTGCTGGGTGGATGGATGGTCACAATTCTTTCTGAGAATTACATCAGTTCTTTTCCTTATTCTATCACTCTTCGACAAGATTTTAGTGAACACAAGAACTCCCTTAGAAGTTGCTTGCTAACAAAAGGGACGATGTCACGTGGCTAGCTCTATTATCTCCCAAAGATTGTAGTAACTTACTCTTGTTATCCGAATCCTCAACACCAGCGTCTTTCGCTGACAACCATGCAGAGAACACGTCGCCTTCTTCAAGCGTTATTTGTAGCATCTGAAATAAAACAGCTTCGGAGAGCTTCTCCTCTTCCAAACTTTTACCACTTTCGATGACATTTAGTAGTTCTTACACCGCTCTTGTAATCTACAGAAAACCAGCTTGGCACGAAAACTTTTCGATTGTGCTCCAATACGACGTCCTCGAATGGTCTCTTACCAAAATCAGCCACCTCAACAGCGAGTATTTTACAAAAAAAACCAAACAGTCAGTAGCCGACAGGTTACCACTACATGTAGAAAATTCTCCCCGAAGAATGACCCCTAATATGTCTAAGTAATTAAAAGAATTCAAAATAGTTTCGTTAGGAAGGAAATATTCGTTCATTTTTTCATTATTCGTTCACTGGGCTTTACTTACAGTAGCATTCCGCGTAGTATTACAAGGAACTCGATGCTCAAATTGGATCCCTTAAGCTTCGACGAAGAAAGAATGACATGTTAATGGTATTTACAATTCTCCATGGCTTGATTGAACTTAAATCTGGTGATTTCTTTAAATTACATAGGTCAACAACGCGGGGCCAGTCACTTAAAATTCTTCTTCCTCCATGAGTAGAAACTTCTTCACTTTAGAGCTGGGTCAGATTTTTCAAAAGTTACCAAAAAAATGTACGATGACGGGTTCGACTAGTGTTTTCAGAAAACTATTAGACAGAATTCTTCCTCTCGCTAATTAGTTTTGTTATTGTATCAAATATTTGTACTTGTCTTTCTGCATGGATTCAATTGGTTTCCTGTCAGTATTCTTGTGGATTGTTCATTTATAAATTCCTTTCTTACTATTGATGTTTTTCTGTTTTTCCTTATTACAAGTGTTGCCGCATGTAATAAAAAATTGAAATTGAAATTGAAAGTAATGCGAACCTTCCTTCCAGCCAAAACATCGTACAATCCTATACAATCATCTGAATCCTTCGTAATCACATGTCGTTTGTCGTTTAAAACTCCAGCTTGTTTTATTGATGTTGCTCCTGAACAGCCACCGTCTCCTTTCTTCCACCTTCATGATTTCAATTGGTCGATATGCATTTTTCACATACTCAAATGAGTACTTTAATTTGTCTCCAACAGCCAAGTCGAACATCGCTTCATTCAAAATAAATCATTTGCTATTTGCTTGTTTTGAAGTAGAAGTTTACAACACCGACTATGGTTGATTTACTCTGATCAATAATCAATGTGCCGGAATGGGCAACGTTTGTGGGCTGCCAACCTAAGAGACCAGGCTTTTACTTCCAAATGTTCCCGGTGTCCCGAACCCTCCTACACTTCCCTCCACCAGGGAAGTAGAGGGAGTTTGGGACGCCGGAAACATTTGAAGCTAAAGGAACCAAAATTAGAAGAGGCGACTGTGTTTATAAATATTCCTGCTGAGGTCATTCAATCGTTACACATTATATAAGCAATCAATGCAGATTACTATCTACACAATTAGTCAACCAAGGAGTAGTGAATGAGTAATATACTATATTATGGCTGAATTAGCGATCCTAGAAAGTTAAAAAGCTCACCCGCCGTGACAATATCCGGCGAACGATGTAAGGCATTCATAGAAAGATGAGCAAAGTCGTCTTCTAACTGACCATCTCCTATCGATAACTGGGTGTTCGAAGGTAATGGCCACCTGAATGATCCAGTTGAAACCAAACACGAATCGGACGAAAATGCCGTCTAACGTTCACAGAGATTAAGTGAAACACTTGCACTATGTTTAGTACTTATCAGGTATTACAATGTAAGAAATTTTGTTGATTAGACAATCCAGAAAGTGAAGAGCAAGCCGAGTCATCATGCATCGGTATGTCGAAGCATCAATGATTCCTACTGAAAGTGAAGTTCGACGGGGAACAGACTAACGCGAAACAATGAGAAGTGAGACGAGCCCTGGAGACCGTCGCAACCAGTCAACTGTCAGCATGCAAAAGTGTGGTTGTAGGATCCTTTTTATACATAGACAATAGATCTTGCTCAACCTAGCTTACACAATAAAGATCAATCTGTCGGAGGTGGATTATCGACTTTCAATACTTCTACCATAAATATTTATACATATGAACCAGGATACCTTTTTATGGTTGAATTCCAGGTGGCAGACCAGATTGCTGAGGGACGGTCGTGATCATCCAGCAATAACTGCAAATTTAGACCAATAGAAAGGTTGAGACGAAGTTCAAAAATCTCCTTTAATTAAACTGACTTTCTTCACAAACGCATCTTCCTCGAACAAAAGGTAACTTTGGGTAAAATCACAAATTGGTGTTCTAAAGACCCGTCTGTCTCTGCCAGCACTGTACACAAACGAGAACGCGTTGTCTGTCTAGATAAAATAATTATAATGTTCAATAATAAACCATATCTTCACGAAAATACAAACTACTGAAAGGAATAACGACAACTGTTTTTTACAGACTGTAAAATTTCATTAGTTAACGAGGCCTACATACACCCACTAAAACCTATTGTAGAAAGCACGAAGACGATACAGAAGTTAACACAGAATCTCATTAATATTGAAACAGACTTGAACTGAAACTTGTTCTCCAACTCTTCACAACTTAGGGATATGGTGAACATTTGGAATCAGACAAATTATGGGAAAGGAAAGGTCACAAAAAAGGCTAAGCGACCAATTCGCATTCTAATATAGCATAAAATTTTTGTTCAAACTACCCGATAACAAGGTAGGTTGATTGTAAGTTTGTAAAATTTTGTATTTGTACCTGCAATGTCCAAACGCCTTCTTGGTGGGCTAAACAAGTGGCAATACATCGCTGCTGACCTAGGTCCCATAAACGGACCGTTGCGTCCGCGCTTGCTGATATGCACTAAATATAATCACAAGTGTTTTATACATACATTCTTTTAGAATTATATAAACAAGAACCAGCAAAATGCATACAACGACACAAAAACAATCAAAAGTACCTTTGTACCATCAGGACTAATAACAATAGCTCGTATGTTTTCGGTATGTCCACGAAGCTTCATTATCTTTTGACAAGTTCTAGGATCCCAGATTCGAAGAACCTGCAGGAGATAAGTTTTTAAGTGCAGCATTTTTCCAATGACTATGAAAAGTAAAAAGCAAGCTATAAATGCATATCATAGGGAAAATCAATCAAAAAGCAAGCTTTCAAAAAACATGGGACTAAATTTCAACTTCTCGACTTCAAAGAGGAGATAAAATTTCTGCGAATCAGAGTACACGTCAAGTACAGTCGCCCCTTCATTGGATTCCAAAATTTCTAAAACTTTGTATGCCCCTTCACAGCTCACTCGCAATACGTTCGGTAATGAGCCCAGACCATAATGTTCCATAGCCTTACCAATTCTCTTGCTGTTTATGTTCATAATGTTTGACCTCTACTTTCTCACTTTTCCTGCATCACACCTAGACATTTCAGAATCCTAGTTCATCCATACTTCTCATTCAACAGTGAAAAAAACCGCATTTTTTGATAAAAAGGGTTGTTATGTAATGTCTGAAAAAGTGCCGAACAAGACAAAAAAAAAACCCCAGTAAGAAGAACCACTACAAAGATGCAGATGAGAGAGAAAATCACAGAAATTCAAAAGGAAAATAGAAAAAAANNNNAAAAAAAAAACTAATAGCTTCAACTACCCCACCTTTTCCGTACTGCCAGATACAATTACCGTTCCCGAATCGTTCATGGCCAACGCATAGATGCTGTTCTTGCAACCCATCAAAGATGAAGCTGCAAACAATTTATACTTAGTTCTGAAAATATTCATTTTTCTTCATATCTCACTGGTCACAGTGTTGTTGGTAGTAGTAAGTTTCGTTAGCGTAGCAATGTCCCACAGATAAATTGATTGATCATATCCTGCACTGGCCGCTTTTTCGTGTTCCCTGGCGTACGCTAAGCAACTCACGTAATCCTGGAAAAAATTAAGACAATGCTGAGAAGAAAAACATCAATATCTCTTGCAGACTAACCTTGTGTGTTCGTAATGTTGACATACAGAAATGTTTCGTGGCATTCCATACTTTTACTGTGGTATCGTTAGAAGCTGACAGCACTACAAAAACGAATCTCATGAATTATAATGCCCTACTTCTTCAAAATATGCTTCTGGGAGCCATGTTAATACAGCCGCTTGTTTTAGCCTTCAAAAACTCTTTGTAAATGACCGGAAGAAGATGGTAAGTAGAAGAAATGCGAATGATGCGAAGAGTGCTTAAAATCCTGGAAAAGTTTTTGGCAAATGAAATAAACTATGTTTAAATGATGTCTTAAAAATGCGATCCAGCTACAGCCGCCCCCCCCCCCCCCCCCCCCCCCCCNCCCCCTCCTGTAGAACCCTAATTTTTTTCTTTCGTCTTGATATTCTGAGTTGGTACCATTTGATGATTCAATATATTATACTTACGAAATCTTCCATTACAACACAGGATCAAGTCATTAATCCAGTCTGTATGATGTTCCATCGCTTGTACAAACGTAGCCTGTTGTGGAGGTGAAGGCATAGTGTTCGGCCCACCTCCCTGACGGTGCGATGGCCAGGCTTCCTAGGCAAAGTCCTATGAGTGATAAGTAGACAATTCATGATCGAGCAATAGATATCCTAGAAAATAGGGAGCATCTTTTTATTCTAGGAATTCAAGTTCTTCAGAATGAAAGCGGAGTGCACCATTCACACTACAGGCTACTTTTTTTTTAGAGCCCCACAAACAATCGGCTGACACTTGACCTCATCGCTAGACACACTTGAAAAGGATTCTGGACTTTACATCAATTCAGACAAACTATCGACTGAGAAAGATATCATAGCGCCTAATATTCATCACGTGATCTTAGTTCTGAAGTTCTGGCAAGAAACGTGGATCAAAACTTAAAAACAACTCTAAGGCCCTATCGAATACCCATAATGTTTTCAAGTCAACTTCTGCATTAATATCTCGGCTATATGACTGATTGTCGTACAAAGGCTACATCTGATCATGGAACTGAGACTCCTTACCTTTGTCCCAGATACAGGAACTTTCCACAGACGGATTATCGTATCATTACCAGCAGAGAATAAACGGCCTGTACTTGAGTCGTACTGCAATGCGGACACTGCTGCACGATGACGGTTTTCGTTTTCATCCCGTATGATGAAGGAAACCTTAATTCTGATGTCGATGCTTCGATAACATTGAGTTTACAAGAACGCCCACTGACGAAGGCAGACCTAATGCTAACTTCTGAGCTCAGTTTTTTTTTAAAGGTTTTTGTTTTCAACGTTTTACTGAGAAATGAAAGCGATCTTTTATGCACTGGATTCCTCAAAAGTCACTCGTTTTCAACTCGGCCTGATTGCCATAATATACAAGAAGGTTGCTTCCTTGCAGAAAAAAATCAGCATAGTCAAAATTGTCTGTGATCCATTTGACCAGGCCTTCTTACCCTTATATAATATTTAACGGTACAACTGATTGTGAGACAAAACAGGAATGCTAAGCAGTGTAGAAGATTGCTATAAACAACTGCGTTCAGAAGCATATTTACCTTCATCTTTGGTTTCCCACTCCCATTGGTAGCCATTTCACATCTCTCAAACGGTCACCGATTGAGGAGGCGCATCGCAAAACGAAATTCTGTAAATTGAAGTAGAATGAACAGGCAAACGCACTTCAGGTAAACACATATAGAAATCAAAAATCACGCTCCAAGGCATGAGCGTTTGTGTATTGTTACCACCAGAGATTTGAAATCCAAAGGAACTGCAGTGGAGATTTCTGTTAAATAAGTGTGGACTCTCGCTTCGAACAGGGAGACCCGAACAGCTATGTTAGATCCATCAAAAAATTCGCGTAGCAACCCAAATTTGCCTTAGAGTCAGGCCAACGCGTACACTCGAAGACAAGAGGCCGCGACGTAGAAGGAGAGCTCGCGCTCTGCAGGAGGCATCTTGCAAATTTAGCACCGAAAGCTTCCAACGTTCCATCAAATCTTCAGAAGGATATCGCAAACTGCCGGCTAGAAAGCACGGTTTTGTTGGGTTAAATACGATGATTAAACTTGAGGAAACTGCTCATGATGAACAGCTACACACCACGACACCACGACATTTTCGTTGATTCAGTCATGAGGGGACAAACCGCTTCACGAAGAAATGGAAGAAAAATTTACTTCGGAAATTACCTTTCTACCTATTTTGACTTTTTTCTTCAAATTGTAGTTCTAACTTGTCTTACTTCGAGTGAAAAACCTATGCTACATGAGGCTCCTACTGCACGAATATCCGCAAGCATGAGATGAGAATTAAAGAAAATGACGCTCGGAATGTGAGGAATTTTTGCGCACTTTTCTTGGGCTTACCCTTTTAAACCTGGGGGTTTCTAAAAGAGAAGTATTTCAAGCCAGTTTTCCCTCATCAATATGGAGAGTGAAAGAAGAATACATACAGGACCATTAGGTCTAATAAATATGACAAGCGTGAATACACTACTTATCAGACGTATTCTAGAAGAGAATCCTTCATGTGCTGTCACACGAGGGACCCCAGCGAGAACATATAGTGTCGTTTTAAAAAGTCATAAATAACGAATTATCGACTTCCCTAGAGCTCTACTCAACGCATTATGGCTTTTCCAACAGACATATAGAAAAAGGTACCATACGTAAGACAATCGTTAAGTAGTATAATGACTTTGGTCGCTACCATTAACGTGTCTCACTCGAAATATACTCGTTGCTACTGTGGGAAAATGGTTGAGAAGTACCTTACGTAAGCAGCTTCAGATCAATTGCGTTAATTACGGAAGAGCATCAATAATCAGCAGGTTTATGTGAAATAGTAAGCGCTATGAAGCCTCTGGTGTATAACTGGGCCGAATACGCAGCAGATTTCACGTCTACCATTGCATGCAGACAGATACTATACATGTGCCAGCTGTGGAGGAGCAGAGGCAAGGCCTACACTACAATTATCCTTTCCCTCTTGTGAGCACCTAGAAGACTAACCAAGTGATCTTTGCAATGACGTAACCATCAGCAGAGTACATTTTAACGAGACTGTCGTGCGGCCCAAGTTACCATACAGGCATATTTGGTGTCCCCTCTGCTCACGCGCAATCATCTGCTGCCTTCAATCGTTCCGCTGGCGTTTCACCTTCTGTTCAATGTACGGCAACGTGAAGTGCCAGTCTACAGTACCAGCATAAAAAATAACCAAAATTCCGTGGCAGTGGAAAATAAGTGCGCTTCAAGAACCCCAAGTTTTCTGTTTTTACTCTTTTGTCTATTGATCACTCGTACATTTATGCGTGATTGATAGGGAGAGAAAGTGCCATGTTTCCATCGCACCAAATTAATTAAGCTAACATTTCATGGAGAACTAGGCTGTTAGCAATGAAAATATGAACAATGTTATATCAATTATAAGCAAATGAAAGGCTATACAGACAAGGTGGAGCGCCTTGACTATGACTTGACATGCATAAGATAATTCACCCTGCATTTAATAAGGCTTACAATAACGCCTCAAGGTGCGTCAGACTCGGCCATGGTAGACCCGTTTGTCATGCTTAACTTGCGCTGATGTAGAAACAGACATTTAAACTGGGACTGCGTAGGAGGGAGAGCAGTTACGTCAGGAGGGAGAGTCGTTACATTGGCAAAGAATCAACGAAATCTGACTCAGCGATCAAGCCTAGAGTGCAAAATGCCAACAACAATCTGAGACGAAAACATCCCCATTTGGTCTTAAAAGAAAAATACAGAAAAAAGGTACAAGAAATTAAGAGGGAGGTAGATGCTTGAGTAGATGAATGAAACTTATTCACAATCTGAGCTGTGCCACTAGGTAAGTGTAACATTAATGTTACAAACACGCTACGCAGACAGAATGAAAAACAAAACTGCCAAAAAACCCAGCTTAATCCCTCAACGCTCATTTCAGGTCCTTTCTCCACTCCTCACTACAACAACTATCCACAAGATTGATTTCATTTGGCAAAACCCAGTTATCCTCTCAACACCAAAAGTGATGGCCATGGCACAGGTAATCCACCATTGCAATTCCGAAATGATTTCAAGAATCGACTCAGACATATGATGAGCGCAACCCCTTTCGAAAAAGAAAAGTAAGGAGGCAGAAACCTATAACGTTCACTGTCGAGCACTATGAGAAATGACTTTTTATCTTCTCACCTTTCGGTTACCAGAGTATCTCACCATACTGTAATGAAACAACACAACAACAATCACGTAAACAATATCCATTAGAAGATACTTGTTTCTGCTACTGAGAAGAAAATTTACACGGGATGTTTACACACAGTATTGTTTCAAAAAAAAAACAGAAAATGATCTTGTGGATAATACATCTACAACAACAACAAGAGTAGTTGAAATCTTGGGAGTATCAGGAAACAACGTGGTGTCCAGCATGCGAGTTTGCGGACTTAATAACTACACCCGGAATTCGAATCCAGCGACAGGATTGCGAATGCTAACAACAGACATTAAATAATAGTAAAATAGCTTGCACAGAAATATAAATATGTATAATGAAACAGAAAACAACAATCCTTCTGGGTTTTATTACACAACAACACTCATCTATGCAAAACTGTCATCGCGATCAGCCATAGCTATACCAAGAGGATCGTCAAATGCCTGAAATATTCAAATCCACTTCATAACTGAAAAAGGTAAATAGAAATGTAACGTCAAGAAACAAATATATAGGAAAAAAAGAAGGGTTAAACTTCAAGACTCCAACCTTAAAGTTGTGGAAGTGCACAGGCCGGTGGTCCTCGTGATAGTATTCCTTTGGATTAGCAAGGCATACATCATACTTCATCGACTGCGCCCACCGCTGACCTAAATTGAACAGGATGACTTGGAGCTGCTCATGGGTAAAGACAATTTATAGGTTAGAAGAATCACTTAACCGAATTGACATCATAACATAATTACAAGAACAAGATGACACTTTCTGAATAAGTTATTTTTATAGCGCAGCTCAAACTAACCTTGGAAGTTATAATTCCAAACACCACCACTAGGCACCATGAAATACCCGAGGAATCTATCTGACAGCAGCATCTGCACCTTTTCATAGTGAGTTGGCATGTAACCCTGAAGTTACCGTAGTTACCGTACGGTACATAGCTCAATGCGTAAAACGAATAAAAAGTGAGCATAAAATACTGTTAGGTAATGAAAAAATTGCAGGTTACCTTCGGATTGTTTCCTCGGTCAGTATTCGAGCGACCCCATTCATAACCTGATGGCGTAAGCTTGTATGCAGTCAAGGACACTGATCCAGGAGTGAAACTGGAGGTTAAGATAATAAAAATGTTAAGGAATAAAAATGGAAAGTAGGTGCTATGATGATTGTAATATGTATTTAATTACAGTAAGACTCATATACGCAAAGGTTGGTCAATGTAAAACATTCAGCTGAGCACAGAAATGGAACCTGAGTTATAAAATACACTGTCTAATGTCCAATGGGAAAAAGGTGTTAAGTAAAAACGAAAAAAAAANAAAAAAAAATCAATGGCCATCGCATACCTGCAAGTGATGATAACAGTCTTCTCTCCATCCCAAGTCGCGTTTTCAGATAGTATCCGCGCATGTGCGGTCACGTCTTGAGGCGATAGTTGCGGCAATTCATTTGGTTGCGTGTGCATCCTATTAATGAATGACTTTCGCAAAGGGTATCCATTACAACCCAACAGGTTTCCGCTAAATAAAAATTTCTGACTATAAGAAAAAATAACTTACCATCCGAGCGGCTCCAGATCTTTGAGTAATTCATGCTGTGGGAGATGGGACGGGAACTGCACTTGCTGATGATTTCCAGTTTGTGGTACTAGTACAACACAACGGATTTCCTTTACTTGAGGATTGTCAGCCGGTGAAATACCATAGAGGAAACCGCCAATCTGAATAAAAAAAAAGTGCAAGATCACGTGAGACAAAAAAGTTAATGTTACAATTCAGTAAATGTTGCTGAATTTGATGTCATTTCCACCCATCGGCGAAACGAAGAGGGTTGGCCTCATCATAGTAGTATCGCTCTTGTCCCGAAAAAATCAAGAGAACTTCCTCCGTTTAGTACCATCAGCGCTACCTTGAACCCTGATGGCAATCAGCTCTGTGCCTACGCTGGCTTTTCTCCAGATCGTACTTTTTAGAACAAGCTTCTATTGACTTGCCGATCAACTACTCCGAATTTCGTGACTTACAAACATTGCTCTCTAGACATCCTCAACTTAAGAACCCGGATTACACTCGGATAACGGATGAAAAGAGTGAATATTGAGAAAACTTACTTGAGTTCTGAGATCCGATATAGTAATGAATTTCTTTAGAACGTTCTTCGGTAGAATATAGGTGAATCCTGTATCTTTTACATCATCGGAGCTCACATAAATGTGTTGTGTTCTTAAAACAAATAAATAAAGGTTTCACAGTAAATTAGTGAAATTATAAAGCACAAGAATGGGAAGCCAATAATTCCATCAAAAATCTACCTCAAATGCAAATTTGTGGCCGAGATCGCACGAATCCTCCATTCCGTACGACTAGCGAATGTTGCAGCTTCATAGTTTGAAGTTGTGGCTGTTATTATTTCATCTCCATGTTTGTTCACGGTACGAGTAGTCGTAGCCGTAACCTTAAAGAAAAACAGTGTATTAATGGGTACACACCTGCCTTCGAATCAAAATGCTGACAAGTAATTAGTGCACCAATTCTCAAGTAGCACACCTAGTTCCCAAGGGAGCTGAAAAGCACATTTGCAAAGAACTTCCAGTTGATTTCTCCTAATCACTCAGCTAACCTTCTTTGCAATAGTACGTTGGAGCACGAGTGCTTTGAGAACTAACACAGCTTGCAGTTCACTTTCCGTATCTCCTTTTCATAAATACAGTACTTCTCAACCTTGATCACCCCTTAGCTTCATATTTTACTGCCAGAAAGTTATAGCATATACCAAAAAATAGACTGATGAGTAAAATTGGTACTGAACACATTTCAGAACATACAGAAAGCAAGAATCACCACCGCCTCCCCATTTAAGCTGACAATGGTGTATGCTTAATCCCTACCTGACTCTGTTCTTTCGTTTGCTTCTCGATATCGGCAATTTGTTGTCGTTGTTGACTGGGTGCAGATATTTCCATACCAAGGATGATGTCTCTCACTTCAGATTGTGTCAACGATGCCACGTTTACATTGTTCTTTTTACCATAATCGGCCAAAATCATGTCTTTCAAAGCCAGCTCAACCTGAAAATAACTTGTCAAGTATCCTTCAACTCTTAAGACTCTCTCTTCTTCAAGGAAATCAAAAGCAAAACCACTGTTTTGTCTGATAAGAACTAGTGCTTTAAGCTGTAAAGGCTCAGTTGTGAATCACACCTTTATCCATTCCTCGTCTATGAGAGAAGGCCAGATGTGGTGAGGTTCAGTGATCGTTGTTTTATCCGGTTTCAGAATAACCTGAATACAAGGAAAATAAGATCAAACATCTCAAATCCGCGACTTTAAACATCGGAAATTGTTTATGATCACCTTCGTTTTATCAGGATTGATGTGCATACCACGCATAATCAGGATAACTCGGGAAAACGCTGTGTAACTTGATATCGTCTGAAATCATGAGGATTTGTAAAAAAGAGTAAAAGTAAAGAAAAAGAGAAATTTGAAAAGATTTCAAGCTAAAGTATGAATCACCTTGAGCCAATCGTCGTACAAGTTGAACAATACCATTTGGGGCTCAGTTGCTTTCAAAATCAAGTCACCGAATTTCTCGACCTGGATTATTAGCATTACAACTTTTCAAGATATACATAAGTTCGCTAAACTAATAAACGATGTACGTTCATATAGTAGAACTGTGCCCATATCAAACAAAGCACCGATCTGTTCAATGATCGCTCATTCTATTCGAGATATACCAGAAGGCCGAACAATGTTATGAACGGTCTACACTTGGATCTCGACTATCCCACATATCGACGACTCATAATCTCATAGCTGACGATTTCATCGAACTATTCATATATACGTATGTCGATACCCTCTTTAGGCACAAATGATTACTACACAAACCTTCATGATTGCTTGGAATGGCAACATCAACTCCGACCCCTTGATCACAATGTTAGGGAAATCGAGAAGATGGACCTACAAAAGAAGTTCAATAAGGACGCGGAGTCTATTTCTTCCATTATTTGAAACCGTGAATTGTTGACCTCGAGAGGATCCAGCATAGCTTTTCGGGTAACAATGATTTGTCGTGGTTGCTCTTCCACTGGTAAGGATCTGATAAGAGCAGCAACTTCTTCTGCAGTCTTCCATTTGGCGAGCTGAAAACGAAAGTGATTTCATCATTCTCGAACAATTTTAATGGGACGTGAATGATAGTAAAAATTATGGGAGCATAAAACTACTGCTCAAGAATCAACTAAAAAATAAGCGCTAAAAATTCAAAAGTAATTCTACGTTCCACATTATTGTATAGATTAAACTAAGGGTAAAATCCAGTTTTCAGTGCAAACGAGGTCTTCCTGGATGGTGTAGTACGAATGTTGATGCAATAGCTAGCATCACCCATGAGGGAATCTATCAGAAAACATAGAAAATAGTGACCTGACTAAGACGTTTCTGGCCAGCCCACACAGATGTGTGAATGATCTTCAAGAACAGTTGTCCAGTACGAGGATTGAAGATGAAAATGGCACCATTGATAGGCTTCGTTGTCAAGTTACCTTCGAACGTCTTGTGAATGGTTACACGATATACATTTGTATCATCCACAAACCTGAAGTAGGTGAGTTAAGTCGCTTACCAATAGTCTGCCAGTTTGCGAAAACCTTACCAAATGATTTGATTCGAGAACAGCTCTCCGTAGTTCTGACTCGTAAGATATGGTTCTGTTGGTTCTGAACTGTACAACTGCAACCCTTTTCGAATACGCTCTCGCAATACATAGAAAGCCGGGTTGGCCTTGATGATCTTCGCCATGGCTTGTCGAATAAGTGGCTTCATTCCAGGGAACCAATTTCCATAAGCACTAAAACGAAATGCAGTAGATTTGGAAATGAGATTGAATGCAGCTTCGGTATGAAACATATCCTACCTGTACAAATTATAGGCGAGATCCATCGCAATGAGGAGACCCGTTGGGGATGGGTAGATAGACATGTTGTCGGTGGTATAGTCGAGGAACTTAGCTCTGAAATATCACTACAAATGATGGGAAATTGAGGCCTTACTACAGAAATGCTTCTCAACATAACCTGCCGATCATTTGGAAGTTCTCATCTATCAACTTACCTTGCATATCGTTCAATATCATGGGAGTCATAGTCTCCCCAACGGAGCTGTACATCAATCCAGTATTTCTGTGTCGNGTTGGGGATGGGTAGATAGACATGTTGTCGGTGGTATAGTCGAGGAACTTAGCTCTGAAATATCACTAGAAATGATGGGAACTGATGCCTCACTGATAAATGTTTCTCAACATAACCTACTGATCATTTGCGAGTTCTCATCTTTCAACTTACCTTGCATATCGTTCAATATCATGGGAGTCATAGTCTCCCCAACGGAGCTGTACATCAATCCAGTATTTCTGTGTCGTCGTGCTATCCATGACGTCTCTGTAAATTATTAGCGGTTGAGTGCTGTTTAAGAACACCGATGGTGATGGATTGTACTTCCTGGAACAGTAACACTCTTACAGGGTATAGACTCACTTGCTATCAGCCATCAATGAAGGACGAGAAACATTCCACTTGTACTGCGCAAACAACTGAATATCTGCACATGAGCTGTTCATTTTGTAGGACTTTCTGGGATGGATAGTCTCTTTTTGTACAGTTTGAATCTCAAGAGCATCCAATTCTTGATCGAAGACCTAGAATTACTAGTGGCTGAATGCTGTTGTAATCGTACACTAAATTCAGCATGTTAGACAACAACAGATTAGCTTTTAAAGAAAGTCACCGTAACGTACATCTAAGTAGTATATATCGCAACATTGATTACCTGACACAGATCCATAACAACAGACTCGTGAATTTTCTGCCACAAGTGAGCACGGAATATTTGTATAAGGGAAATCTTGAGTGTTGGGATCTTTCCGTGCATGAAAATTCCAGTAAGATCCAGCTGCACTTGGAAACCAACATAGACCTTAATTACACAGGTATTGAAGCAAGCTCGCAACTGATACCAACAGGCGACAGTATAAAGTAATGAACTTACATTTGCTCTGTTAATTGTCGGAGACCACCACAATGTGAAACGACGATTGGGGATTTGGTTCAGACCGGATCGCTGAGCATTGGTCAGCTTCTTGAATTTCATGGATTCTTCGAAGCCAGACGCTCGCTCCCAGAACAGCCCTTCCCAAGTTGGGAAGTAGGTGCCCTAAATAACGCTTTTCAGTCGATACGCAATTCAAAACATTTAGGTCAACTGACTCTGAACAGTGTGTGCTCAAGAATTCCTTCAACACCACCAAGCGCTTGAATCATGTCAGTACGGTAGTTATTCAGATTCCACAGCTTTCCGTCGTGTCGCTGGTGAGTCCACCAGAAAGGATTTTGCTTCAGAATCTGCAAGTGGCAAGATATGAACCAACTGATTCCACACATGTATTTTTTGTGACTCATAAACTTATGTTGTTCTTATCGTAGAAGCATCCGGGAAAGCTGCACTTCCATTTATAACTACTCGATTCTTTGATAAAAACAAAAACTGAAGGCCTTTCGTTACAAATCACGGTCCCACCTGATAAGCTTTGAACTCGGTCCTCACACGCCATCCCTTATCATAGGCGAGAGTGTGTCTATCTTTTTGGAACAAGGTATTGATACGTGGGATACCACGATCCCACGAATCATCAAGATCTTCCAGAGTCAGTCGACGATTTTGGGCATTCGCCTCCTGACGCTTCAACGCGTATTCGGCCCATACACGCTGTGAGTCGATGAACTCAGCTTCCCACGGCTGAAAAGTACACGAGCATACTTTCTTGTGGTTCTCATATGACAATAAGGAATTTAGAAAAGCTCGAACTTGAATGTATCGGTATAAATTAGGAATAAGCTGATCCTCATCATGAGTCATTCCTGATCGGAAATGGGTAATGCCTCCAGCATCTGTCTGCTGCATCCAACGCAGATCACTCTGTGGAATCAACACGTGACCCATAGAAAGCATTCCTGAAAGAGTTACCACGTTAAACAGCAACGTCATTATGAGAAGAGAAATGATTACCTAAGCCTCCAATTTCCTTTGGCGTGTAGAACACAACCGGAGGGAATCTTGCTGGCATCTTAGAGTTGAGTCCAATCTTTATCCTAGTTTGGATTTTATTCTCACATTTCACGAGCAAATCTAGCAGCTCTTGCGTGTTAACGACAGCCTCCCTGAAAAAGAAAAGACTGATACGAAAGAGCAAATCAGATTGAGCCTTCTCTTACCTATAATAGGTCATGAGACCAATGAGAGCAGTGTTCCATTTATTGACAATCTTTGTGAATGTTGTTGAACCGGAAGACATCAGAATTTGTCTAATTCTGTTGTGGAATTTCGACATGGACTCTTCATCGACTTTCAAGAAGCACTGCGCTGTACGCTCCTTGGTGACCTAGAAATGAAAGCCAGTTACTTCATTTGCTTATTGCTTTCTCATGGCGTGGTATATCCATTAGAAGATTGCAAGGATCGACCATACTTTTCCTTGAGTTATCTAGATTCCTAGCACTTAGTCGTAAAAAGTAAATACCTCATTCTGCAAATTCCACACTCCGTCCCTGTGAGTGATCTCTTCAGCAGTCGTGCGGCATTTCGGCAGAATACGGCATTCAAAACCAGCCATATCAAAAAGCAAATTCGGGTTATCCTTGCTGTACACCGATACAAAGGCGTTCTCCCACTCAATCGTTGTCACCGAACGAGGAAGTCGGTTCTAAAGAGAGCAAAATAGAAGATAGGCAACAAATGATCAACGAAGAGAGGGAGGAATCAACGTACCTTTATATCCCAGAAAACAGCTCTACCCAAGTTCACATCATGCTTCATCAAACGCATTCTAGCATCACGTGGCCAACATTTCTTATTGTTATATCCAACGATGTTCTCGTTATTTGGATCTGGATGTTCAGTGAGATACCTTTGTATAAGATCGCGCGCTTCATCAGCCGTGAACCTGAAATAGTAGCGATCACCCTAGCTTCGGAAACTGCACACTTATTTACGATACCTGAACATTATCCAAATCCGATCAATGTATCGGCAATAAAGACGGATTGGGTGCACTGTTTCCGTAGCGATATCCTGAACATAACATTCATCAGGCCCAGCAAGAAAGATTGCAAAAGAAAACCTCAAATTGTCTATAGTGCATATGAGCGAACCTGGAAAGTAAGAAATTCGTTGGGGCATTGCGGAGGACCTGCGATTTCCGAAGCCCGACGAAGACCAAGGATGAGGAGATCCAAAACTAAGCCGTAGTACTAAATTGGATGAACGATAAGCAACTTAACCGGAAACACAGCAGTGAATCACTTCGTAGCGAAGGAAATCAGGAAGAAAATACCTGCACAATGAACGATGCGAACTGCAAACCACGAATGATCCCAAACGAATTTGTGTGATTCATATCCTTGTAGTTAATCAGAACGTTGTTTTTGGAAGACATATAGTCAGCAATGTTGTGATCCACAATTAACCTTCAATTTTTCTATTCTTAGAGTTAGAACCCTGACACGACAACATTCTGATATTCCATAAACGAACCTCAGCAATCTGTTAAGAAGCGTAAGATCCATTTTTTCAGCAACCTTCTCGAGCTTAGCCTCCATCATGACGTTACATTCACCTTAAATTGATTTTTGAAGAAATCCCTCATGTTAAAACTGACAAACCAATCATCTATAACAAACCCTCTCCAGTTTCCCAAACATCCTGCAAATTGTTGATTCCTTGACACCATTTGTAAACCAACAATGGAGGAGGCTCGGTATCACCAGGTTTCACCCATGAAGGGAACAATCTTAAAAATAATACGAATCTAAGCAAACAAATCTTACAAATATACAGACAAAAACAATAGTCAGAAAGTAAAAACTCGTTTATTGCCTAGTCTTATGCTGCTTTCACGTTAAAATCTCCCCAAAACATAAATGTCAATGTGAAACTATCATTTCCCATATTCTGTCTATTTTCGTATTGATATCACGGTGACTCAAGAAATAAGAAGTCCCAAATGTTAATTGATAAAGCTAAAGAAGGCAAACTGATTAACTATGCTGAAATATATACGCAATATGTGCCGTCGCACCACAAACAGCTCTTATTGAGAAAAATGGGAAAAATTTTTCTAACGGCTTATTTGCTTTCCATCCTTGAAATCATAGTCACTCTCCCATCCACTAAGAAAACTTGGCATCAAAAATTTAAAAAGTAAGATTTCAGCACCTTCTCTTGTCAGCCTCGTACCAGAGATATTGATCGAGATATGCATCTGTTACTTTTTCCAGTGGCTCAATATCGTATACAGGGATCAAATGAGTGTACAAATCCATGAATTCTATGCCGACTTCCTAAAAGGTCTCGTCTAGGGTAATCCATAAACAACATTCAGCAGAACAAATACCTTGAACGCCCTCTGCGTGAGCATATGACGTTTGATACGAGACAGTGCCTCATGAGGATTATCGTAAGCCTGCTCAATCAAAGCCAACTCTTCTCTTTGAGACTGATTTAGCCTGTTCTTTACACTGTACGCTTCCTTGAGACGCTCAAGAGCCTGAAAGAAGTTTACTCATCCATGCATCTGGCTACTAAGGAAGTGCTATACATACCAGAATCAGAAGCTTCGTGTCATGCTTGTATGACAGAGGTGGGAAAGGAATAGGAGAGAATCGACGAGATTCCAACCAATGTACAGTCGTAGTGTAGATGGCTACAGCTTCTTCAGCCGAAATATACGGTCCATCTTTCAGATAGTTGTGCTGTCGCTCTTGTTCTGCCTAAATCGAAGATGTGTAGTCGTTGCAGGCAACAATAGTGAAATAGTGATCACAACGAGTACCTTCAAATATAACCGAGTAAGCCTTCCTAAGTTCTTCTTGCAGACAGTTTTGTCCACGGTTGCACCTCTGCGAACACGCTCTCTGTTATAGTGAGCTGAATTGGTCCACCAATCAGCCTTGGCTTTAACATAACGAAGAATCATATTCTCTACAGGAGTCGGCAGCCCAGGAACCTGCAAGGGAGCAAAAACGATTTGAAAAGTGGTGAGTCTCAGAAGTTCCCAATGAATTTACAAAATCCTTTAACTTACTTTCCACGGGATATTAGCCTTCCAACAACGCCAAGCTTCGCTGAGATGTTGCAGAATTACACGAGCCTTGTTCTGCTTGATACCTTCAGGCATCATATCCAAAATATCATGCATTACGGCAGCTCTGAAACGTTGAATAAGTGAAACGGCAAGAGCACAGAAGAAATAGCTCACCTCAGCTCCAGATCAAAGTGAGATTCTACTCTCTGCTTGGTGACAGTCTTTGCAACACCCTTTGAATGACGACCCTCGAACTGCCTTGATAGCAGATTTCCAAGCCATCTCTCCAGAAGTGGAGTTATACCCCTCAAGAAGAAGAGCCAGACTCGCCATCCAGGGGCCCAGAAACCACAACCAGGACCCTTGCCTGTAATCAATTGACGCCACTTATTCAAATTTCATTACACACTTAAAGGCACCGTTTACGATAAATTCAGGGTACCCTTTTTTGACGGGAATTCATAGAACTACTCTAGAGTAAAGCGATAACAACGAAAAAAGCGCAAAAAACGATGAACAAAAAGAAATAAAAAGGGTCAAAAGAGCTGGAAAGGGGGTTGGAAGAGTTTCATATTGGAAGAACGACGGTTAAGGGAATGTTCGGGCGAGTGCAGGAAGGCAACGCAATGTCTGCAATAGCAGAAAACACACCCAAGCAGACAACTTCGCTCCAATGCGGAAGTGATGAGCAGCAATTAGATTTCGTAGTCAGCCTAGCGAGGGGCGTAGGCCTCCCGTCCCCCACTGTTCCTGCCCTTATTGTGCCCTATCCAGACCGTTTTCCGACCTCATTTCTGCACAAATGGAATCAGATTGGGCGTCGAATTCAAACCATGAGCATATCTTCGAAACCATTTTTTCGTGAACAGTGCCTTTAATTCATTAGACACACTTTCATAGAAAGAACCTGTTTTTTACAACTTACCTACTGCTCCAGTGTTGAAGCGATAGTATATGACATGTTTTAGATCTTTACACATTCGTACCTAAAAAACACCCTTCTTAATCGATCAAGAAAAAAGCTTGCATCCTTTATAATACCTGTCTCATTAGTTTGTACTTGTACCGGTACATTCCAGTTAATTGCCCAACATGCGCAAAAATGTATTGCAAGCCATCAGCAAGTTGGTAAGCGTCGACATTGTTGAGCCTTGAAGAAAAATAAATTATGGTTTGTAAGATATGGCCGCAATCTCATAAAAATAGCTTCTGAAAGTACAACACCTGTACTGCACATGTGCGTCCACAACAAGTTTCGCTAGACGCAGAATCTCACGACACAAGTGGAAAGCGTTACCGAAACGTGACTTTTTACGCTCCTTGGTCGTTAGCGTTTTTACAGGCTAAAAAGTGTATTTTAAAATGAAGTTTTATAAGGACCATTAATGAAGCAAAATATTGACCTTCAAGTTGAAATTATAATCCAAGTGGAGATAGTTGAGATTCTTACGATGGATAAGAAGATTAAGCATATTATATCCTTGTCGCAAGACCTGGAAGCAAAAGCGACGAACATCAGAGAAAGCCCAATTCGAAACCAATGATAGCGTTTACCTG
Source organism: Haemonchus placei (assembly GCA_900617895.1). NCBI lineage: Eukaryota > Metazoa > Nematoda > Chromadorea > Rhabditida > Trichostrongylidae > Haemonchus > Haemonchus placei. The sequence continues at coordinate 68,954 of UZAF01016174.1, forward strand.
CAGTCCAGCTTCTACCCAATCTAGAGTTGTAGTTTGGAAGAACTTAGTTGACTTGAACGAGCGGAACAAGTACCTGAGCAGAATTCTCTCGTCTAACTGAGGGAACACTTATTGAGATTTAGCAATGAACCTCTTAGAATTTTCGAACTTTCAAATCCCTACCTACATCTATAAGCTTACAAATAAAACAAGGCATAAATAAAGAAGATGGGATTCTTGTAGTTGAAGACCAATTCAATTTCCACTTTTCTAATTGGTAAGTGTTTTTACAGCAGTACTCTAGATTATGATCAGCTGTTTGGGTTCCACAAGGTCCTCTAGTACAACCCTTTTCAGGATGACGAATTGAGCCACTGCACTTAATCTAAGCATCTTTGAATCACTGGCTATTTTAATTTTTCAGAATCATGGTCGGAAGAACGCTTCTGGAAGATCTTCGCTGGAACTTGGCTTACACCCTGAAGCTATGCCGAGCCTCGTTTACCCTAACTCAATCACAAGCAAGATGATTATATGTAGGTTTTGAAGCCATAAAAAACCGATGTATATGGGTATGCCGTACCTTCGCTTCTGCGGTTTAGGAGGACGATGTTTGAGTGCATTCAATACGAACACTTTCAACAACTTCTGGTAAGATACACGTACTTTTACGGGCATTCCTGAAATTTGGCTTCCATGACTACTAAAATTGCTGAGCCATTACCATGCTTTGCAAAAGTACCTGCTGGGCAATGCTCGCGGTACCAACTCTTCACTAGAGGAACATCAATGGTCCTTCGCGTGCGCCCAGATCGGATGTTGAATGGGCGTGGTGCCCATAATAAGGCTATACCGTTACCTGTGTTGTCTGTATACAGCGGTACCTGAAAACCAACATATGACAGACACATAGAATTCGGAATTTCCCGAAAAGTACCTCTTCGAAAATGGGCACAACATCTTCCGGAAGTTCAAATTCGTTCATTTCGTCATCGTCTGGGAGATTTTCTGCGGTCTAAAAGAGGAATGTTTAGTACAGAGCTATTCTTCACTAGCGCACAGCCCACAATACTGCATGTAACGTCAGAAATCTAGGTTGGGTTCGCACACTTTGTGAAGTAAAAACCTGCATTCAAGAAAATGCGCTACAGCATGTAACTCAAACACAGGCTCCACCTCCTTCACCAACCGCGCCTGCGACGTATTTAATTTAGCGCAATCATTCAGGGAAATGCCAAGCCTTAAGACAAAACCCAACATACTTGCGCGTATTCGACTCTAACGAATTATCTATTTACCCACCCTTTCCAGACCACTGATCGTGATCGGATTGATAAGAGGATCGAAGTAGAAGGCAGGGAGATCTGGATCTTCCGTCTTGATGTACACTACGGACGGAGTATGGTACCTAAGAAGTTGTAATTGAACATGCTTTGTATGAAAGCGAACTTGAAGAAGGAAAGTTGATACCATGAAACTTGGACAGGTAGCGCATTGACGAGGTTATTGTACATATACGGGAATGCGATGCGATATTCTGTCCGGATTGGTGCTCTAATAATCACCTTGTTGATGTCATTGAACTCGTTCCAATCTTCGTCCCTAAAGCTGGTCCAATTAATTTGTTTGCTACAAGGGAAAATTCCTACGGGAAATTATGATGTGATTGCTATTACAAACGTACAGATTGATGTCCTTTATAAGAGGCTCAAATTTGGGTCCTCCGGGAATCGCCACGTTGAGAGCTTTGGCGGTGAAGAATGACTTCAAATCGAAGAGATAATAATAATTGTCATCAGTTAAGTCAGTCAGAAGTTGATTTGCGAGACGATAAAGCGTGGCCATTATAGGAATACTGAAGGCCCATCGTCTGTATGTAGGGCCATTCACGAATCTGAAACAAACGGATCATTTCATTTTAGCTTGAAAAAAATTAGCAACTGAAATTGATTGCAACTTTTTCAGTAGCAAAGAGGGGATGCACAACAAATTAAAGTATCCAACTCGCCTTGAATTATGAAGCGGCTTGTGATCATAAAACCATTCAGTAACAGTTTGATCCTCCTCTGGATCCAATTCCATTTGAATCGGCTCTAGAGGTTCCACATCGAGAATGTTGTCCGCATAATCGAGAGGCGGTTCTTCGTCATCAAAGGGAGGAAATCGCATACGCTGAAATTAGTTCTTGCTCGAACAAAAATCACTTACGGCTAGAAAATTTAATTGTAAAGTCTGTATTTCTGCGTGAATTCAAAAGTATGCGATTATCCAGACGAAAGGTCTTCCTAGCAGAACAGCAACAATTTAAGCTTCAAATGTTGGAACTACGACCGCGCCGAATTTCTCCGAAAAGGTAAAAGGATCAAAGATAAAGTTTTTTTCGCGCTAATCAATCCCGTCTGAGGGATGCGCCCCGCACTCACTTCCATTCAGA